>VNJU01010202.1:0-26520 GCA_008042675.1 Drosophila seguyi | reverse complement strand
TGGATCAGGAAAGGAATGGGTACTCCATTCAGCTCTGGTCTATGGTCTCTGGTCTCTGGTCTCTGGTCTCTGGTCTCCGGGATTGGGTCCCCAAGATCTAAAGTTGGCATGAAGCGTGTTAATTTCGCACTTTACAGCTTGTAAAACCAGCAAAAGGCAGCCAAACAGCCAGCAGCACCACCGCATCAGCGCTATGAAATTATTTATTTAATAATCGACAGCGAGTCATGAAAATGGTCAGCAATTGTCGTTAGTTGCAGCCGCTAATTGTGCACGAAAAGCAGCAGTAAGTGCACTTGAAGAAATATTGGGTTGAAGTGAAAAGAGTTTGGAGTCAAAATAATGTATGTAAGAAATGTGGAAGGGAGAATTTGTTGCCTAATAAATTGATAAAAGAAGTATGTCATTTTTAGAGTCATCCTATAATTGAATTTCAAAGCAATCAAATTTCTATTTGTCATTCGTTTCATTTGTTTTTGTTTTACATATTTTTTTCAGTACCATTTTAGGCACCACTTTATAAGCAAATATACATATTTTTTGGTTATTAAACTTAATGGCTTAGATAATTTAGCTTACCAAATCTTAACCACTACTGTTGGCCAATCAAATCCAACATTATTTTGTGTGTAGCCTCAGCAGTAAGTAGGAGCTGCAGCATCACACAGAATTTATTACGTTTCAATTATGTATATGGGCAAATGTTGGCACAGCCAATTGGCAAGGCATAAATCTCTAAGGAGTCGCTGCTCCTGCCGTCTCTCTCTTTTCCCCTGTATCTCGCCTTTCTCGCTCCCACTAACAACTTGGCCAAGCTGTCAAATTAGCACGCCAGCAAGTTGGCCATTAGCAGTGGCAACTGTTTGCCTTGGTAGCTCTGATCTGGCTAATCAGCTTCCTACTCCTTAAGAGGTGGTTGCTGCAACATGCGGCGCTGTCTTGGCCACATTTGTGGGATATGGCAACACTGATTTATGCCAAGGAGTCTAATCAGTTCTTATCAGTTTTCCAGTTTCACAGTTTTCCGCTTTCTTGGATAACCTGCGGTCCTTCCTCATTTTCCCCGTATTGAGAGTAGTCCAGTCTGGCCTAGAACTCACTTTCCAATTGGTTTTCCTGGGACTCTAAATTCTGGCCTAGAACTCACTTTCCACTGGGTTTTCCTGGGACTCTAAATTAAGATGAACAAATGGAGGGTTGCCTTACTCCCGGCTCTGGAGCTGCGTAATTCATATTCCCCCCGGGCGGCAGGAGCTGGAGTGGCAACTTTGCAATGTGTGTGGTCCTCTCTAGGCTGACTTGCTCCTGGGATGCTGTTTGTCGTTGTCCGTGCATAAATCGTGTGAAATATCGCATTTCGCGCATTTTCGCTTCGTGTTAACGAGTGTCACATACGCACACATGAAAACAATCGCCAGCAACAAGCATTTATTTGTCTTTTCTAGAGGAGAACCCAGGCGGAGGAGAATGTGTCTGTGGCAGCGGCAGTTGTCCAAGGCAGTTGCTACTTGGGCAAGTTGCTGTTGTGCCTGGGTTTTGCCCTGGGCATTTGCATATTGACAGCGCTGTGTGATAATGCTGTTGACATTGATATAGCTTCAAAAGTCTGGGGCCAGCAGACTATGGTTGCTGTTGCTTGTTGCTTGTTACTAGTTGCTGCTGGCTGCAACGCCCACCAAACAATTGACAGTCAACAACATGCCGGCTTTGGGGCAGGCGAAAAAAAATTACAGAAATAATGCTACAAAAAGAGCGCAGAATCTGATAAAGTTGCGGCTGTTGCGCATGCGCATGTTGCACGCCTACAAAATCATGTTGCACGTCAGTCGAGCGAGCTTTTTACCCTCAAAAAATATCTGCGAGTGTGTGGTGTGTGTATGTGTGTGTTCTGCCTTTGCGGCTCATTTAAATTCTGCAATGATTTTTGCCAAGTACTTGGCCATATTTCCTCTCAAGGCCGCCTGTGTGTGTGGCCCATCGCTTTTGGGTTGGGTTGGAGGGGCTTTGCGCTGACAGACGGCAGCCAAGAAGGCGGGCAATGCCCAGATCGGATTTCTAGAAAAGCACGTTGAGAAAAATTAATAATAAAATAATATAATTATAAAATTTAGCTAGGGAAAAATAAGGTATAAGGGAAGCACAGCGAAAACTCAATAAATGACAAGGTTTCGGGTGTTGCAAGCTCATGAAAATGTCATCAGTGAGTTTTGAAAGCTTGGAAATCTTGATTTAGTTGGACATATTATGCCTCATCTTTTATTAACAAAGATACTTAAAAGACATAAGAAACACCCCTTTCTAAATAAATTCCAAGGTTTCAGATGTTACAAGCTCATTAGAATCTCAGTAGTGACTTTTTCGAGCTAAGAAACCTTGATTTAGTTAGAATCTTATATTATTTAAATAATTTCTTTATAAACTCTATTAAGATACACGAAACACTCCCTTTTCTCGCCGTGCCCCGCTGGGCGGCAATTGATTCTTAAAAAACTCTGACAACTTACATGCTGCAGCAACATGTTGCCGCGTTGACAAATCGCTGCACATACGTACTATGTAGATGCAGGCGGATGCAAGCGGAAATTGGAAATTACGGCTAAAATGTTCTGGCCAACACAGAAAAAAGACACAGAGAGAGAGAGAAAAAAAAACGAGAGCAAACGCCCACCAAAAAATAGGGGCTTGCAGGTAATCCCCTTTCGGGAGAGCAACTAATAATCGCATAATACACGTACCAGGCTAATGATTAACCTGCATCATTATCGCTCCAAGATCTCAGATGCTCCCTTCCTTACCTACCCCCCTACCTCCCTCCGCACTCTTGGGCCCATCGAAAATTAGCTGCCGTATCTGCAGAAGCTCTTCCGAGCTGGGTTCGGGGGCAGGACAACAAAGCATCCTGCACTTTTACTCCTCGCCCCATTCAAGTAAAAGGAGGAGGAGGATGATGGCCCCAAGGCAAGACCTGCAATCTGGCTTTATTTTATGCGCGGAGCGCGCTTAAAAATGCAGTAAACGTCTCCCTGGATGGGGCAGACAGGAACCTGCCGCTTAGGCGAATGCCTCACGGGCCCCAAAAAGGCAAACGGCCCGACAACAGCAGCAGCAGCAGCAGCAACATCTACAGCTTCGGCGGCAACAAATGGCATAAAAAAAAAACCATCACTGGAGAAAATTCACTGCATCCTCCCACTTTTTGCTCGCTACGCGAATGTTGCCTCTAGATGGGCCTATTATGTTGCTGCCACTGCTGCTCCCGATGTTCCCGCCAATCATTAAATGCGTTTTTCATACACTCGATTTCGGTTTTAGCTTTGCTTCCTTTTTTTAATTTTTTATGCGGGAGTTACCGCCGCCGTCGCTGCTGCCGCTGGGATTTTTGATTTATGAAGCAGCAAATGAGTTCGCGAAAGGAGAGCACCAGGACTGGGCATCGAGAATGTATATCAAGTACGTATACACCCACACTTCCGGCTCTAAATTGAATTGGGGGCGTGGCCGAGAGCCCCAACGGAATGTTGCCCGCGGCCAAGGCACATAATTATGCGCATGTTGCAAGTTGCTACGACTGCCACAGTCGCAGCCAAACATCAAAGTGCCAGCAGCAGGCAGCAGGCAGCTCCAGCGACGACGACGACAAATCGTTGAAAGTTACAGTTTAAGTTGCTGCCGCAGCAACAACTGCTGCTGCCAATCACCGCAGCAACTGCTGCGAGCAGCGGATAATCAGAATTCCAGCATTTTCACCTGTTGCCCGAGACTTGTGCAGCTTGACATGTGCCGCACATGCCGCGCTGCCATTTGTCTGCACTTTAATGATGCGCCACATCTAACTGCAATAGCAGCGCATTGCTAGTAGCAACTTTCAGCACTCGCTGGTGGCACACTGAAAAAAAATGTAGAATACGTGCAAAGGTTTAATGTAACATGTATTTAAAAAAGCTAAAAATATTGTCTACAGATAAATATATTCTCTCCCTTCCCATGGCAGCTATATGATTTAGTAGACCGATTTTCATCAAATTAAAACCAAATTTCTGTGATCAAGAAGTTACTTTATGGTCGGAAAATGTTTCCTCCACTGAGTTGCAAAACTCTGACGAAAATTACAGTACCCTCTGAAAGGTTATAAATATTATAGTCAAATTTGCATAAAACTCAAACTAAAACTAAATCTATTTGCTGACTTCAATTAAATTACTTATTTATCGCCATCGATTAGCCTTATGTTTTCCAATTGTGTTTCTCTCAGTGCGGTATTTGGATTTCCGCTACCTTGCACTCTATGCACATAATTAATTACCGAATGCGAGTTTTA
Organism: Drosophila seguyi; assembly: GCA_008042675.1. NCBI lineage: Eukaryota > Metazoa > Arthropoda > Insecta > Diptera > Drosophilidae > Drosophila > Drosophila seguyi. The sequence continues at coordinate 22,202 of VNJU01010202.1, read as the reverse complement.
ATTTTAAGTTAAAATTGTCAAGGTCAGAAATTTAAATGCGTTTCCCCGTTTAGCTATAAGTACGAGTCAATTGAGCTGCTTTGGGACCAGAAACCGAACCAGAACCGAACCGAGAGCCAGAATGCCACCCAACGGCGACGATGTCACTGGTGTGCTCTTTGAGACGGATGTGCAGACCGTGGACCTGGGGCTGGCCAAGGACCTCAGCAAGCTGAAGACCACGGATGGCAGGAAACTGCAGCTGGTGTGGTTCAACATCACCCTCTTCGCGATCGTCCACGCGCTCTCCGCGTACGGCCTGTGGCTGCTCTTCGTGGAGTCCACTTGGACCACCTTCTTGCTTTTCCCCGTGGCCTTCGTACTCACCGGAGTGGGCATCTCGGGCGGCGCCCATCGCCTGTACGCGCACCGCACCTTCAAGGCCAACAAGAAGCTGCAGCTGCTAATGCTCTTCCTGGATACCCTGGCCTTCCAGGATGCGGTGTACTACTGGGCACGGGACCACCGGCTGCACCACAAGTACACGGAGACGGACGCGGATCCGTACAACTCGGAGCGCGGCTGGTGGTTCGCGCACATCGGCTGGCTGTGCTGCCGCAAGCATCCGGAGGTGAAGGCCAAGGGCCAGCAGATCGACCTCTCCGACCTGGAGAGCGATCCGTTTGTGATGTTCCAGAAGAAGTACTACCTCATCCTGATGCCGCTCCTCTGCTTCGTACTGCCCACGGTGCTGCCGATGTGGCTGTGGGGAGAGACCCTGCGAACCTCCTTCAACACGATGTGCCTGCTCCGGTGGGTGCTCAGCCTGAATCTGGTCTGGTCGCTGAATAGTTCGGCGCACATGTTTGGGGATCGGTGCTACGACAAGAACATCAAGCCCACCAACGAGCCAGTGCTCATTTGGTTGAAACTGGGCGAGGGATATCACAACTACCACCACGTCTTCCCCTGGGACTACAAGAGTGCGGAGGCGGGTCACTTCTCCAATGACTTCACCACCAAGTTCATCGAGCTGTTTGCAAAAATTGGCTGGGCCTATGACCTAAAGAGTGTGCCCACGGACCTCGTCCAGCGGCGGGCAAAGCGCACCGGAGATGGTACCCATCCCGTCTGGGGCTGGGGCGACAAGGATCAGGCGAAACAGGACATTGCCGATACGAAAATCATTCACCAGCGAACGGATGTCAATGGCAATGACACTTAAATCGAATTTAATATTTAAATATATTATTTATTTCGTTTACGTTTCACTTGCGAGGGTATATCTGTTCTGTGAGCGGGTTTTTTGCATAATAAATACATCGATTGGGACTCGACAAAATGCGACAACATGCTAAATGTCTTACGTCAAAATTCAAGTGCAGCAGGTTGTTTATACACTCTGCCCTTCCGATCGGACACACGGGGTTTTTCGGTAAACAGGTGTAAACATCTGCATCGGGAATATATTAAGTCAATTTCCAATTCAATGTTGTCTAGAAATTAACAAATTGAACAATTAGGCAGACCGACCACTTTCTAGAACGGAAATATATTCTGAGTATGGCAAATGCTACAATATATTTGAAAAAAATTGCGATATAAATACAAAGTCCAATATCTTGAAGATCAATAAAGATTTTCCTTAATTTTAAAAACTGATTTTGAAGAATTGAAAGTAATATACTTTAAGCTACCGTATCGATCGGCTTGTACAAAACTGTGTAATGAAATTACAGCAAAACCCTGACGTATAGAAAATTTTTCAAGGTCTGACTCAAGTTCAGAGCATCAAAAAACCTTCGGAAAAATATATTTCGGGTATTTGTTCTTGGCTCCTTTTTCAAATTTTGTAACCCTGTGTTTGCGCATAAGTAATTCTCGCTGTGTAGCTCCTACTCAAGCTCTATGTTTTTAATCGAAATTATAAGCAGTACGCAAATTTCTAAATATAAGCCAAGGCAATAGCAATTAAGTATTTCAATTAGTTGACTTCTGGCCTCCAAAGAACACTTTGTTTCCTTCGATAGCAAAAAAGCCACACAATAATACTGGGAGTGAGATAGGTTAGGACTGAGCTTAAAAACCGTGGAGAGTCGGTGTATTTATGGTGCCATAAATCGGTCGGGGGGAGGGAGCACTTGAAAAATGCTAGTTCTGGCCACACTAATTAGTTTGCCCAAGAGCCCCCGCCGGCGATTGCATAATTTAGGTAGCCAGCTCCAGCTTCAGCTCCTTCGGACCAACTACGCCCACACAACAGAAACCAAGCTTGATTTCCTGGAAAGAGTGGCCGCTCAGGGCCATGCTAATACCTCCACCCTTCCTGGAAGCTCACCAGATCCCAGAGATCATGGCAGCAGCAGCCGTTACCCGAGGGATCTGTGATCCACATTTGCATAATTGCAGACCAAAGTCGGCGCTGACTTCCCCGCTGAAAACAAAAAAAAAAAAAACAAAACAAAAATGAAAGAAAACGAACATAAAAGAATACAGAAATTATTCCCTTCCGAGTGATTTAGGTTTCCCGAAATGGAGCGACCGAGGAAGAGGAAGTCGGGCGGCCATCGTCGCTTAGACCAGGAGCTGCCCCTCCACCAGAGACTACTGGGCGGCTTTCAGAGGAGTTTCGGGTGAGTCAGAGCACAGGAGATGAGATGGCAGGGTTTTTCTACTGAGTATATATATCTCTCAGAACGCCGGTGGCCCTTCAGGATCAGGTGCAGCAGCCCAAGGATGAGGAAAATTTCTTGACGTAAGATCAGCTTTGAAAATATGTAAGTTTTCTATATCTAAATAAACCGTAAGATCTCAGGAATCTGGAGACCTTCATCAACGTCCTGAAGTGCGCTTTTGGCACCGGCTGCCTGGCCATGCCGCGAGCCTTCCTCAATGCCGGCTGGTTGACGGGACTCATAATGACGTTTGTTCTGGGCGCCTTTGTGGTATACATCATGCACGTGCTGGTAACTGAGATATACATTTATTTTTTATAAGATTTCAACTCTGCCTAATCTTGCCAGCTAAATGACATTACTGCAATGGAAAAACGCTTTGGAGTGACCCTGATTAGTTACGGAAAGAGCATGGAAGTTGCTGTGGGCATTGGACCCAGGAGGTTTCAGTTCCTGGCCAAGCCCATGCAGTGAGTCCTGTTCGGATTAGATTAAGTGTTCCCTCTAAGGACTTACGTGTATTCAACAGCTACCTAGTGAACATCCTGCTCACGTTGTATCACTTCGGTGTGGACTGTATCTATGTGGTTTTTGTAGCCAAGATCTTGAAGGTTTTGGGTAACATATACTTGTGGCCATTCGATGAGCGGCTCTACATGGCTCTGCTACTTCCGCCCCTGATCTTGACCTTTATCCTACGCCAAATCAAGCATTTAGTAGCATTTTCCTTTATATCCAACATAATGCTAGCTATTTGTGGGTTTTAACTCGTTTTAACTTTTTAGCTGCCTTAAATCTTCTTAATTTACAGGCTTTTTCATCACTGTGAGCTATTTGGTCCAGGATCTGCCCGAGTTCAGTGAACTACGACCCTCTCAGCCACTGAAAAAGCTTCCCCTAGTCTTTGGAACACTACTCTTTTCCATTGAACCTGTCGGAGTGGTGAGCTTATAAATGGAAATGTTTGGTGTCTTATATATACTATATCTTATGAATATATCTAAGATCTTGGCCATCCGTCGCAAAATGCAAAAACCAGCGGACTTCTTGGGAACATGTGGAGTCCTCAATCGTGGCATGGCCGTGGTATTAGTCTTCTATTCAGTATTTGGACTCCTTGGCTATTGGCATTACGGTCAGGACACGGCAAGCTCAGTGCTGCACAATTTGCCAATCGAGGAAATGTGAGTGATCCTTTAAAAATGTATTATTATTTATTTATCTTCCTCTTTTTATCCGTCAGACCCATCCAAATAGTAGCCGGATTGTTTGCCTTGGGAATCTTTTTTAGCTACGCTCTGCAGGGCTATGTGACCGTGGACATCATCTGGCATAACTACATGGAACCGAAAATGGAGGCGGGCCCCTCATCTACGATAGTGGAGTGCCTGGTTCGGATTGCCTTGGCAATTGCCTCGGTGCTGGTGGCCATTCAATATCCCGATTTCTGGCTGCTGCTCTCCCTTGTGGGCTCCTTTTGCCTCGCCCAACTGGGACTCATCTTTCCGGGCATCGTGAATCTCTGCGTTTGGTATAAGGAAGGCTATGGACCCGGCAGGATCCTGCTCTGGCGATCGATGATCTTTATTGCCAGTGGTCTGGCCGGTGGAGTGGCCGGTACAGTGGCTTCCATGAACAACCTCAGTGATCAGTATCCCATTATTAGGTGATATGTTTAGAGAAAATATATATACTTTTAAATATATATTTTCTTGTTAATTTGTATGAATTATTATCAAGATAAAAAATAAGTAGCTCTGGCATCTTGTTTAACAATAATTGTTAGCTCTTTCCCACAGAACCTATGTTTGTTCATCTTCCCTTCCATGTTTCTAATGTCATATAATACACATGCCCATTCGTATATAGTTTTTAGCTAGTTAACATTGTAAATACAAAGTAAATTCTCTGCAAATTTATGTATATAGTATGGCCGATAAGGAGTAAGGAGTTCCTTAATGCCTGAATTGTTTTGTAAGCTTCTCTTTCACAGGGTCTATAATCCGTACGATAATCGAAATGTTGGAACCCCATTATCGTAAGTTGTAATTCTAATGCTCTGTTGTCTTGCGTTTGAACTAGTATATTCCTTTAGAAACGTTGGCGCCTTTGTGACCTTAATGAGCTGTGTGGTTGGCGTGGGAGTCCTGGCTTTACCCTTGGGATTTTACTTTGCTGGAATCCTCAATGGCATCTTCATACTCCTAGTGTTCACCGTTCTCCTTGTCCATGGCATACACCTGCTGGTAAGTCTGTTTTGGAGAACAAAATGTTAATAATTTTAATTTCCCCTCTCAGATAAATAGTATGGTGGAGTGCTCCCGTCGAATGCAAGTCGGCTATGCCACCTACAAGGACGCTGTGACATACTCCTTTATGCAGGGCCCCGGGTGCCTCAGGTGCTGGGCCAAGGCCGGGGGCTCCCTTGTCGACTTGCTGCTGTGCCTCTCCCACTATGGCATGTGCGTGGCCTACCTCGTCTTCGTATCCGTCGCTGTGAAACACATCATGGACCAGTATATTCAGGCCTTAGATCTGCGCATCTACGTGGCCATAGTTGGACTCCTTAGCATCCCCATTTTCCTGATCCGGAATCTGCACAACCTGGTTTCCATCAATCTGCTGTCCAATGTGATGGCCTATTTCGGATTCCTCTTTATGTTCTACTTCCTGTTCATAGGCCTGCCTCCGATTACCGAGCGGCGCTACTTATTCGGCGATGTAATAAAGGTGGCCCTCTTATTCGGCATCGTCCTGTTCTCCATCAGCTCTGTGGGAGTGGTAAGTCTGCTAGCGGAACAACGACCCCATAATTGATGATGGTAACATTTAATATTTACAGATGCTGGCCATCGAGTCGAAGATGGAAACCCCGCAGGACTACATCGGTTGTTGTGGCATGCTCAACATGTCCATCGCCGTGGTCCTGATCTCGTACATAATCTTCGGAGTCTTTGGCTACTGGCGTTTCGGGGACAAGGTGGCTGTCAGTATTCCCCTGAATCTGCCCACCAAACAAGCGTGAGTTTGCGAATGATTACTTATGCACCTTAGATATTCTTTAATGCTGGTATTATTAATTTATTTCAGTGTTGCCACGGTCTCTAATATCCTGATTGTCTCTGCCGTCTTCCTGAAGTACCCGCTGTCCGGTTACGTGGTCATCGACATCATAATGACCCACTGCTGGAACAAGAACGGCGAGCTGAGCAGTCCGAAGCGCAAAGAGATCACCGCCCGCATTGGGTTTGTCCTCCTGACCACGCTGAACGCCTTGCTGCCCATCAACTTGTTTGCGCTGATCTCGCTGGTTGGTGCCCTGACCATCTCCCTGCTGAACCTCATCTTCCCGGCCCTTATTGAGATCTGCCTGTACTATCCGCCGGAGTACAGGCAAGGCAGGCCTCGATGGAAGCTGTGGAAGAACATTTTCCTCATCAGTGTTGGCTTCGTCATCTTCACCCTCTGTACCTGCGTTGTCATTATGGAAATAATAGAGACTTTGGACAAGAGCAACTTCGGACCCTACCATCGCGAATAAAATTACCAGGGAAAGAACCGGGGTGTCCTGCGAATCTGAGCTGCTTATTAATTGCTGAAAGATAAATTCATGTGTAGTTAGGAATTTCCTAAAAAGTTTACACCTTGAAATAATGTTGGATTGCAGAAAATGATATGTATTTGATACAGTTTGTACTGACACAACTAAATTTGGGAATATGTAATAAAAGAAGTATAAAAATGATTATTTTCTTAAGGTTCCTGATCAGTAGAGTGAATAGTCTTCAATTCTTTATACCGTCCTTGATTATACTCTGTAACCATACAAAAGGAGGCTTTTCGCCACCCAATATAGAAGCTTGCATTCTCTTATTTTTATATACATTTTGCCGTAGCTTTTCGTGACCTTAATTCATTGATATTTATGCCATGTCAAATCTTTTAGTAAGCACAAACCAAAATCACATTCGGTTTGATAGGTGATCACTTAATATTTTAGAACAAATTTTAAGTTTTAGTGTTTTTACAATTAAATGGCCGATAAAGGGTAAGACGAAATGCTCCATGGTCTGAATCGTATTAAAAGCATAACTTCCACAGAGCCTACAATCCGTACGAACACCGAGACGTTGATAACCCGATATCGTAAGTCTTAACCTCGTAACTCTAGAGTTCTTGTGATATAATCCCCACTCTTTAAGAAAATGGGGGGCGTTTGTGTCGCTACTAAAGTGTATAGTTGGAACGGGAGTCCTGGCCCTTCCCTTGGCATTCTACTATGCTGGAATCGTCACGGCTATAATCCTGCTTCTTTTGTGCACCTTCCTGCTCATTCATGGAATGCAGTTGCTGGTAAGATCTTGTAGAGCTCATGTCTTAAGGATAACCCTTCATATCATATTTCTTCCCAGATATACAGCATGGTAGAGTGCTCGCGCCGAATGGAAATCGCCTATGCCACTTTCCCGGAGGCTATGGCCTACTCCTTCGCGCAGGGCCCCAAGTGCTTTAGGTGGTGTGCCACGGCCGGAGGCTTTCTCGTGGATGCGGTGCTGGCCTTCTCCCACTATGGCGTCTGTGTGGTCTATGTGGTTTTTGTGGGCACCACCTTCAAGCAGATCAGCGACTTCTATTGGGACGAATGGGATGTGCGCATCTATGTGGCAGTCGTGGGACTCTTCATGATTCCCCTTTTCCTTATCCGGTCGCTCAAGTGGCTGGTGCCCGTCAACTTGCTGGCCACCGTGCTCATCTACGCCGGTTTCCTCGTGATGTTCTACTATCTCTTCACGGGTCTTCCTTCGTTGTCGGAGCGCGACATATTTATCGGTAAAATAGAGAATTTGGGCCTCTTTTTTGGCATAGCCCTGTTTGCCGTCAGCTCAGTGGGGGTGGTAAGTGCGCCGAATGATCGCGGAGGTTATGGAAATCCGTTTAGTTGCAACTCTTTATTCACAGATGCTGGCCATCGAGGCGAAGATGGCCCAACCCCAGGCATATATCGGCTGGTTCGGTGTCCTAGACTTGGCAATCTTTGTGGTTCTGATCTCGTACACCTTGTTTGGTTTCTTTGGCTACTGGCGTTACGGGGAGAAATTGAAGGGCAGTATTTCCCTTAACCTGCCCACCAATGAAATGTGCGTCTGCAACGGCAATTCCACAAAAGTAGCTAAAATCAGGCACTAAATACTGTCTTCTTTTTAGTCCTTCGCAAGTCTCAAAAATCCTCATTGCCGTGGCCATATATCTGACATACCCTTTGACTGGTTACGTTGTCATCGACATCATAATGACCCACTACTGGAACAAAGACGGGGAACTGAAGCAACCTAAGTGCAAGGAGACCCTCGTCCGCGTATTGTTTGTTATATTTACTACGCTGAACGGGGTGCTGGCCCCCAATCTTGGTCCCCTGCTCTCGCTGGTTGGTGCCCTGACCATCTCCCTGCTGAACCTCATCTTCCCGGCCCTTATTGAGATCTGCCTGTACTATCCGCCGGAGTACAGCTACGGCAGGCTCAAGTGGAAGCTGTGGAAGGACATTTTTCTGATCATTGTGGGCACTATCATACTGATCGAGGGCACCTTCTTCGCCATTAGGACCATGGTCACCGAATATGGGGGAGAAAAGTAGCTCTTTTTATTCAAAATTATTGCGTCGATTTTAGCACGAACTGCAAATACTGAATGTTACTTGTTGTAAATGTATTTTGGAAAACTTACTGTGTTGTACGTTCAAACTACTGGTACTGCAACTGCACACCGCTGTTTGGAATTAATAAAATAATTGAAAACACAATTAATCTGTGGAGTTTCCGGAAAAAGGAAGATTTTCGGGGTGTTTCTGATCTGTACAATGGAGAGACTTTCATTCTTGTTCAGAAGCTGGGGCTCTCTTACGCTACACATTCCTTATCTACACACTATTTGGATTCATTGCGTTTTATGTCATGTCAAAGTATACAGTCTTTTATTAAAAAAAAAACAATTTTAAAAAAAATTTAAATATTTTCAAAATTTGATGGCCGATAAAGGGTAAGACGGAATGCGCGCCATAATATGAACTATATAGAAAGCATATCTTCCACAGAGACTACAATCCGTACGAACACCGAAATGTTGATTACCCGATAACGTAAGTGTTAACCTAGCCATAATCCTTCTTGTGCTTATAATCCATTTCCTTTAAGGAAATGGGGGGCCTTTGTGTCGCTATTCAATTGTGTGGTTGGAACGGGAGTCCTGGCCCTACCCATTGCCTTTTACTATGCTGGAATCTTAATGGCTATAATCCTGCTTCTTTTGTGCACCTTCCTGCTCATTCATGGAATGCAGTTGCTGGTAAGATCATGTAGAGCTCATGTCATAAGGATAACTCTTCATATGTATCATATTTATTCCCAGATATACAGCATGGTAGAGTGCTCGCGCCGAATGCAGGTCCCCTATGCCACTTACCCGGAGGCAATGACCTACTCCTTCGCGCAGGGCCCCAAGTGCTTTAAGTTCTGTGCCGCGGCCGGAGGCTTCCTCGTGGACACGGTGATGTGCCTCTCCCACTACGGAGTCTGTGTGGTGTACACGGTTTTCGTGGCCTCCAACTTTAAGCAGATCATCGACTTCTACTGGCAAGAATGGGATTTGCGCATCTACATCGCAGCCGTGGGACTCCACTTGGTGCCCCTCTTCCTTATACCGTCGCTCAAGTGGCTGGTGCCCGTGAACATTATTGCTACCTTCTGCATCTACTCTGGCTTCATCGTGATGTTTTACTATCTGTTCACGGGACTGCCTTTGTTGTCGGACCGCGAAATCTTTTTCGGCAAACTTGAGGACTTTGGCCTCTTCTTCGGCATAGCCCTGTTCTCCGTCAGCTCGGTGGGAGTGGTAAGTCTGGAAATGGAAATGGCAAGGAAAATTGGTAAAGTTATAGCTCTTCACTCGCAGATGCTGGCAGTCGAGGCGAAGATGGCCCAACCCGAGGCCTATGTCGGGTGGTTCGGTATCCTGGACGTGGCCGTCTTTGTGGTGTTGGCCTTGTACATAATGTTTGGTTTCTTCGGTTACTGGCGTTTTGGGGAACACTTGTACAGCAGTATTTCCCTTAACCTGCCCACCGACGAAATGTGCGTTTGCTACAAAATATTCCAGATGAACCCAGTCTCAAACACAAAATACGTTATCGTTTCAGTCCTGCGCAGGTCTCCAAGATCCTTATTGCCTTGGACATCTTACTGACATACCCGTTGTCCGGATACGTGGTCATCAACATCATAATGACCCACTACTGGAACAAAAGCGGCGAACTGAAGCGGCCAAGGCTTAAGGAGCTCCTCATTCGCGTATTGTTTGTTATATTGACCACGACGAACGCAGCGTTGGCTCCTCGGCTGGGTCCCCTGCTCTCGCTGGTTGGTGCCCTGACCGTATCCCTGCTGAACCTCGTCTTCCCGGCCCTTATTGAGATCTGCCTGTACTATCCGCCGGAGTTCAACTACGGCAGGCTCAAGTGGAAGCTGTGGAAGGACATTTTTCTAATCATTGTGGGCACTATCATACTGATCGAGGGCACCACCTTCGCCATTTTCGAAATGGTCACAGAGTATGGGGTAAAGGCTAGCCAATTTAGAAGCCTTTTAAGCCAAAATTATTGCTTGGACAACAGTACAAGGTGTAGTGTTATGATTGTTTACTGAATTTTGTACTGTGAACACATTTGGTGTAAGAATTATTTATTTTATTTGGCGTAACCGCTGCAAAGTGAACTAAATTTTAAAGTCATTAGTAGTACACTTTAATTATTAATAAAACTGTCCTTAAAGATCAATAATGATAGCCAAACAATTTTTTTGTAATTGTCTTTGAAGTTTTTAAAGTTTTTGAATTTTTTATAATGCATAACGCTCTCCTTTAATTCTTTAAATTGTACGTTCTATAATTCAAATCTATTTATTTTTTTGTAATTTCCAAGAACTTTCTTTCTCACAAACTTTTCACCTTGATCCTTGCAAGGTTTTCTCATTTGGACTGCCATAATCAAGTTACTTTATAGATATACAATTCCATCATAAAGTTTGATTTAATTTAGTTGGCTTAACTTTTATATATTAGAAGCATCATTAAAGTCCCAGTCCAGTTGAAGTTGTATATTCCTTCGAACCGGCGCCTTCCCCAGAGGCCATCCTCTTGCCGCCCACTGATTTAACCTCCTGACTTAACCCCGTCCAGCAGGAGTCGTCGAAGGCCATTATCAATGGCATGGCGGGGTAATTCCCTCATTAGCCGTCAGGCGGTGGGAGTGGTGAATGGACAAGCGGCATGTGGCACTCGGCATTCGGCATTCGGCATGTGGCATGTGGCATGCGGCATGTGCTGGCTGCAACCTGCAGCAGCAACCTGCAACCTGTAAGCCTGTTTCAGCACACGTCCCTGCTCCGTCAGCCCCACTTAACGATGTGCTCCGGAATTTATGCCGATATGGTAATGCATCTACGCTGCCACTCCGAGCCCGAGCCCGAGTCTGAGTCTGAGCCCGTCTCCGTCTCCGTCGCCAATTCCAACTCCATCTCCGCCTCGAACTGGGACTGGGAGTTGGAGTCTGGATCTCACTGCCTCATTATGCCATTGATGGACTGCAGTTGAGCATTTGGATTGCGTAATTTATTGTTTTGGGTCTTTCGGCCCCGATAAACTGGTGTTGGCCACTCGATTCCCGGCTTGGCCAAAAACGGGCAATGGGTCCGTCGCCCGACATCTGTTTTTCCGTCCGTTGGTCCAGTTGTCCGCCTGTCATTTGTGTGGCATTTTTTGCCAACGCCTGCCGGCGGCAATCTCACTTTCCGCCGGGGGATTTCCATGGGAGCCCATTTAAGGCTCTAATTAGCTACGCAGCCAGCATGCAAAGCGATGCCCATCTCTAATGGTTTCCAGCGAAACGCGAGCCACACGTGCACCGAACGCATCCACATCTCCTTCACCATTTCCCTAGTGCTTCCTAGAGTCATTCCATTATTCTATTCCTTGGCTAGGAACTCCGGAATAGCCCATCCAATCCCTCCCAGTGCGGGAGGTCAGCAGGTTAAGCAGCGGCTGGAATAGAAACTGAAGAGTTCTGCGTAGACTGTGATTGCAGCCAGAGTGCCACAAATCATTTCCCATAGCCAGTGATGGCACTGAAAGAAAGTACTGAATTCTTGATTAATTATATATATATTTTAAATATTATTGTTAATTATTATTAAGGCTTTTTTTTGGCATATATCAAAAGAGATACTTGTTAGCCAAGATGTATCTTTTCCCCTTTGTTATACTCTCCAAATTAAGTTTAATCTGTTAATTTCCCTTTTAATAACTTAAAACTAAAACAGATCTTTCTTGTTCGAAAATGTAATACATATTTCTTTCAGTGCCTGGAAGAGAGATCTGCGAGGCAGCCAATTTGTGTTCCGTTGCTTTGCCGTTTGTATAAATCAATTGGCAATGAGGCAAGTACGGTTGGGGAATGGGTTATGTGGCATGGGGTATGGAGTATGGGGATTGGGGATTGCGGATTGGGGACTGGAACCGAGATTCTCCTCGGGACGCGACATCACGCTGTGCGGTGTCTATCCTATAAATTGCACAAATCCCCCACCAATGTCCTCGCTAAGATCTCGCCTCTAATGCGTTATGTGCCATGTGTTTGGACTAGGATCTTTTCACTTGCTCGCCGGTGCGTGCACTGGGCCTGTGATTGGTCTATAAATTATTGGGTTTATTGCGCCGCAAGGTAGACGCCCCCACCTCCCATGACACTGATGGATTACCAAAAATAATATATATATAAATAGCCAGCCTTATCGTCGCTGGCCAAATATTTGCCCATCGAAATACTCGCTTCCTTTCCTGCGGATTGTACAAGTAACTCACATATTTGCCTGACGACTTTACTTTCGATTTCAATTTCATTTTCGAATTCCAGATCAACGGCCACTTGAGGAGAGTTCGATGAGGTTCGATTCGATTTGAGGTAAAATATTTGCACAACTCGAGGGTCAGCAGGTAATCAAGGGCGATAAATATCTGGATCTCAATATATACACCGTTGGCACAATGAAAATAGGGAAATAAAATTAAGGAAAGTAGTAGTCAATGTAAGAACAAAACAAAGATACTTCTTTAAGGGTTCTTTGTGTAAAAGTAGAGTAAAAAGTCTTCCAAAATAAATTTAAGAAATATTTCTAAAGGCGAAATTAGTTTATATTATTAAGTATAAGTAGTACTCTTTCCGGAACTTATTTCGAACTATGTCAACTTGATGCAGAATTGTAGCTGTATTCTGGATATGTTACTGCAGCAACAACCGCAACAGCACAGCGGTCGCATTAATATTAATTAAATAAACGTTAATTCAGCGCATTAATGCGTAATAAATAATGCTCTTTTGAGCAGAAATTAATGCATAAAACGCTACTTATCGCCGCCGCCACGCACTTATCTGTGTCAACACAGAGTGGCAGCGGCAAGATGGCAATTGGGGGTGCAGGAGGGGCACTAGAGGGGGCGCAGAGGGTGCAGCGGGGGAGTGGGGTAAGGGGTGAGGGTAGGAGCAACAGCAGCGGCCATTGCAACTGACAAACGCATTGTCAATAGTCTATGGAACTGTCTGCACGAGGGAAAAAAATTAGAAGAAGGAGATATTATATAAGCATATTAATTTAAATAAATATTATTTTACCTTATTATAAATATAATTTAATAATTTACTACTACTCTTCTACTGATTAATATATAAACTCTCTTTTCTAATGATTACAAGAACAATTTAAAAATTTATTTATACAAAGCTTATCTTTGCATCTTTGCATTTAACTTTAAAATCAATTTTCAAAACAGCCAATTAAGAAATATTGAAAAAGCATACATCTTCGTTAAATTTCTATGTAAAATGTTAGTATTAAATATAAATTTCTCTCTGTGCAGCTGCTGCTGCCCACAGAGATGGAGTCTGTTCGAAGTCAGAGAAGTCGGGAATCGACATCGTCGGCTGGCGCGTTGCAATTACATGTCTGTGACAAGAATTTTAAATGAAAATCGCTGCGTAGTGCGCTGGACAAATGATTCAAACTTTCGCATTACGTGTGGAAAATGTTTAAAACTGAGTCGGGGCCATGGACTACCTTGTGGCGAGTGTGCCTTATGCCTTGTGCCGATCTCAATGGAGGCGCCATGCCAGGATTGGAGATTTGCTGTTTTTTGTGCGCTTTGCATGCCCAATGGCCAGGAGTCCGCCTTGTCGATGGCGACGCATGAAATTAGAAAGGCATTATTGCAAATCTCTCGCTTTATTTATCAGCAATTTGTCAGCAAGTGTGCCGCGGCTCAGATTAAAGTGCCAGCCGCCGCTGGATCTGTCCCCGGATCCGTCCAAGCCGTACGATCCCGTCCAGACTTTCTAATGCCAGGCTGCTGCTGGTGCCGCTGCCACCTGACACACGCACAAATCGCCGCAGGAATTAGGCAGGTGGAGAAGGTCCAATCGGAATCCAATGGGGTCAAGTGCATCCGCAAATGAATTAAGTATTTTATAAATTTTATAGTTGGTTTAAATGGGTTAAAGACGGGCGAAAATTTTTGTGCTAAGAAGAAATACTTAAGACTTATACATAGCTTTGTAAACAATTTATATTGTTATTTAAAACACCATATATATTTATTTATTCGTTTAAAATGTATTAAAAAGGCAAAATTTAGATACAAATACTTATTTAGCATAAACTTTAAATACAAATATTATAAACTATTATTCATAAATTTAACCTTTTTATTTTTATGTTTTCTTGTATTTTAAGAATGTAATCATAACAAGATTCTTCCCATTTTATTTTTCCGCGTGCACTGGCATTAGATAAAGTCTCCTGGCCCCGGGCCACATAACTCAGGCCGCGGAGCGCCCTTTGCGCAGTTAACAAATAACATCAACTTATTAAATAAAGTTTCAATTCGGTTTCGGCGAGAGGAGCAGCAGCTACCGTGCTGGGAGCCAGAGAGCAGGGACTGGGGACTCTGGACGAGGAGACGGGACACAGGGAGCTGCAGGCGCAGCCGCAATAAATCATCACATCGGAGGGGGGCATCGGTGTGTCGAGCTGGGAGAGCAGGAGCAGGAGCTGGGGCTGGAACTGGGGCTCTGGAGGGGCACTAGCCAGGGGTAACAGACGGTAACTGCGGCCAAGTTATGTGGCTTCATTGTGGACAGAATGAACGCTTTTAAGCAGACAATTGCAGCCCGGGGCGCAGGCACAACAGGTAGGAGAACCTGCTGAGTGGGATGATGCTGAGGGAACAGGAACTGCTGCGGGAGCGGTAGCGGGAACAGGAGTAGGAGGGGCAGGAGCAGGAATTGCAGGACCAAGGGCTGGGGGAAAACACTCTCGCTGGGTGTAGAGCAACTCCCACTACCCCCTTGCTATTGTTGCCACAGTTGAGCCCTGGCTCACCTACAGGCTCTCGTAGGCCGCACTGCGGGCATAAATCATTCGGGCCTCGAGAGTAGCTCCTGCTAGTATACACTGGAGGAAAATGGAGACACTAGATTTTTATTTAGTAAATAATTTTAAAGAAAAATTAAGAAGTTAATAAACTATTTGAAATTTAAAAGAGATACTATTGAGATATTAAGGAGACTTCTACTTGTAAACTCTACTCTCTACTTCCGATAAATAACCAATAATTAAGTTTATGGTAATATTTTAACCCTAATAATTTATTTGTTATTTTTAAGGATTAAACTATTTTATTTCCTAGCTTGCTCTCCCTTAATTTACCCATTTAAATTACTCTCATAGTGTAACCTCTTCTATTCCCCTAACCCCTTCTAATACACCCAAAAACCCTGCAACTTGCAACTGCAATATGAGTTAATTTTTGCAGCTCTGGACTCTGTAAGGAGTTTTGCGTATTTGTCAACTGCAAATTACAGCATTTTTATGCCCATTTCCCACACGAAAAAGGCTCCTTGGCGACTCCGACTGGTTACTAGTTTCTTGGCTACATGTGGGCTACTCCATGTGGGTGGATGTGTATATGGCAATGTGGCAAATTTATGGCTAGGTTGGCATTATAAATTTTCTATTAACCTGCCCCCACCAAGAGAGAGATGGCGATTCGTGATCACAGATTTGCATTGAATACTGGCTAGCTGCACTCGGAAAGTGCGTTGATGATGGGGCATTATATCTGTTTAAGGCTTTAATTTTATTTCTTTTGCCAAAAATGTACGCAAAATAAGTGCGCAAGGCGGTAGTAGAGCCTTCTATGGGGTTACGGGTGCGATGGCTCCCGGGTACGATCCCACTCGCCTTGGGCTCACTTTGCATCCAATTGACTTGAAAGGCCCGGTGTGGCAGGGGCTCCTCGGGGGCTGCATCTCATTGAACCCCGGACAAATTGGTCATAATTTCAGGCAACTAATCCCAATAAACATGGCCCAAACATTGTGCCACTGACATTAAGCTGCCAGTTGGCCATTCCCGACTTATATTGCGACTTACGGCCCGGGTAAGCTGGGTAAGTAGCCAACTAATAAAATGCCATTTATCTGGCCATCGATCGATGGCAGGCAGGCAGGCAGGTGGAGCTAGTGGCGAAGCTAGGAGTCTGGAGGGGCACAGGAGCCGAAGCCAGGGAACTTGTCCAGAGAAATGCAAGTGCCGCGAATCAATTTGGCCAGCGGCCGGGCATAAATTGCAAATTAACAGAAGTTCAAATCGAAAAACGGGCCGGCGATTTATAAGCGACGAGTAAATGACGAGACAAAAGGTTAATCAGATGCTCATCAAGTGGCCACCACTTCTGGGCCTGTCAGGATCGTGGGTATATACAATGCAGGTTGAGGTTAAAGTAGTGATCACTAAGGGAATTATTAAGATTTTCTAAGAGTGAAGCAGTTACGAAAGCACTAGGGTTTGTAGAATCATTAGAAATATCTTTAAAAATATTAAAATTATGTACCAATTTCAAGCTAAATTTATTTGTAATACTGTTTCAAGACGTAAAACCTTTGTAAATATTTACCTTGACTTTAAATAAAAAGTCTTAGCTCAAGCCCACCTTAATAATCAAGCCAGGCAAAGCTACACCTATTGACTTGACCATAACTGTGGCAGCCACTTGCTGGCCTGGCCTGCTCCTGATTTGCATAGTGGGAAAGTGAGTGGGAAAACCCAGAGCTAAGAGCTGAGAGCCCAAAGAACACACTCAACACACACTCGGCGGGTCAGGCCAGGCTCAATCAACGGGTTTCTGATTGGTTTCACACGCTGCCCCTTATCGGGAATCGAGTGTCCGTATCCGCCAGATACCGATACCAACGCACGAACTTTAAACTCTCGCTGGGCAAACAGTAATTTTTCAATTGTGCACACACACACACCTCACGGGTTGTTCCTTTTTTACCTCCACACTCGATGGCGTCACAATGCAAAACGCTTATCGCTGCGGTGAAGTAGGAGAACAAGTACGAGCTCGGGAGTATCTCGTGGATACGCCGTATTTGTTATCTGTGGGTGTAATTTTCTCACGGTTCAGTTTCAGTTTCAGTTAGCTCGGACCTCGGACTGGGATGGGATTGAGTTGCGTTTGCACATTCGCCGGCTCGCGGCCCTTTATTTTCTTGTTGTTTCTTACTTTTTTTTCTGTTTTTCG
This sequence comes from Drosophila seguyi, assembly GCA_008042675.1. Classification (NCBI taxonomy): domain Eukaryota; kingdom Metazoa; phylum Arthropoda; class Insecta; order Diptera; family Drosophilidae; genus Drosophila; species Drosophila seguyi. The sequence continues at coordinate 4,863 of VNJU01010202.1, read as the reverse complement.
CCAACACTTTTTGTGGGTGATTACGATTCCCATTCCGATTCCGATTCCGAGAGCAGCCACAGCCAGCACCTGGATAAATATCTTATCTGCCCTGACTTGAGTTTCCTTCGCCTCGTTTCTGCTTTCAGCGCATATCACATATTAATTTGATTTCTCAGCTCTCGCCTCAAGTAGCGTGGGAAAGTGTGTGGCCGAGGCCCTTTAAATGCGAATCGCTGTTCTGCCCGGCTCTGTTCTGCTCTCTTCCTATCGCCAAAACCACGTTTAATTGTAAAAAAAAAGGGAAGGAGAAACATCGCTATCAAGTGCTGAATTGTTTGTCCCCCGCGAAATGCAAACAGGCAGCCAGCAAATCCACCGCCGCAAAATTCTAGGCGTTGGGAAATGTCAACAGGGCCCAAGGTTGCGCCGAGTAGGAGTCGCCACTTAGTTCCCGCACTAAAGCTTATTTTTTACCAGCTTAGAAATGTATTGAGCAATTGTAATTTGTTAAAGCACAGAAATATCCATTCAGGTAATTCTTTAAACATAAACATATAAACAATATAAACATCCTTTTGATTAATTATAAAACTAGTTGCAGTATTGTGATTGCATTAATGTTTATTTTAATAAAGCAGAAGGTAATTATAGGATTTGTAAAAATTTAAATGATGTATGCTTTAAGTTTGTTTTAAAATTTTGATCACTATGCTTTCTCATTATTAATAATTACATACCAATTAATAAAACCAATCAGAATATTTACGACCTTTGGTAATAACTGGCTTTTTGGCCTTCTGATGACCTGATATATTCGCATTCCTTGAACCGATTTTTATCACTTATTTTATACAACAATTTTTTAGACAAATCAAAGTTCAAAAATATCATAACTTAGCTAAAAATTCATTCATTTCAATTCGGAAAGATTTTCTGTATTGGTTTTTACTAGGTTAATAGGTCTAAATAATAATTTTAAGATTTTTAAAAATTAAAAATTTTTGCAATTTTTGAAAATTCTAATGATGTTACCCCTTGTAAAATTTTTAAAATTTTGAAAAAAATATTTTGATGCAGAACATGGCTAGATCGATTCCCGTGTTGATTCTAATCAAGAATATATATGATTTATAGGATCGGAAATGAGTTCTTCACTGATTTCCAAGCCCTTGACTAATTTATGTTTCCTTGCAAGGGTTTAATGTTAATCGAAAGATCTTAAATATTTACTAACTCAATTTTAAAAAGATAGATTTGTCTCATTTAAAATTTAAGCAATTAAACCCTTTGTTTTAGGAACAGAAGAAAGTACTAAATTTATTTACAACGATAATTATCTGATTAATAAAGTAGTAAAATTGCAAAAAATTATCGTATGTTAACGTTTGCTTTAACTTACCTTGAATACTACAATTGAGGAACTTGAAACTGTTTTTTTAATACGAAGGATACCCATAAGGTAGAAGGCTACTAAATCATTTTGTATATTATTATATATATATATTATATATTATTAATTAAAAATTCGAATTGATCATTGAATCCAGCTAGTAGCCTTGCAGCCAACATAAAAAGGATCCCTTGGCTCTCACGCTCTTCACTTATTTGTATAATTTATTTAACCCATTTGGATTTGTTAATTTTGTTAATATATCTTTACATTGTATCAAATTTATTAGGAATCGTCTTATATAAATTGTATACCATATATTAATGTACATTCTTTAATATTGTTACATGCAAGCTTTAGCAATCAGGCCCAAAAGTATGCAGTGCCTTACACCGAGCTACAGCTGCTTCAACTGAAGAACTTGTCTCTTACTGATGATATTATGTCAGAGACTTATCTGCTGATACAGTACCTAAATACAAACCCATTAAAAATGCATCCCCTCACCGTAATATTCAAACCCAATTTACTTTTTTCAAAAGGTTTAATTTATTTATATTTTTTTTTTGTAATGCGATTTTTTTTGGCTGCCCCTGCACGGGGGGCAGCGGGTCTTTGTGTATTGGTAATATGTATTTATATATGTCATGATTATTGAAATAGGGCGTCGATAATGTACAGAGTAGTAAATCAATGATAAAACAAAAAATATATAATTGAAGACGAAAACAAAAACAAACTTCGGCTGCGTCCGTCTGTCTTGGCTTAGTTCGAGTAGGAACTAATTACGACTAAGTTGTTGTCAAAATCACTACGATACAAAATCGCTTCTACAAGAATTCTCTAAGTAACCTTAATGCCACGCCCCCCAGGAGGGCGTTGGCATCGACTAAATCGAAATACTTTTGTTGTTTGGTTGCTATGTTGTTGTGGTTTTTTGTTTTGGGTACCGGATGGGGGATCGGATTGGGTTCGGGACAAAGGAGGGGCAAGAGTCAGAGGCAGGCGGGAGGCTTGGAGTCCTAGAAAACTTTGGTTAGCCCTAAAATTAGTTAAAAACTTAGCTTAGACATCCCTGTGCTTAGAAGAGTTTCATTTAAGACTAATTTAAATTAAAAATTAGCATTAGCAGCAGCTGGCCCAGCGGCTGTCTCAGTGGCCGCCGCTGAACTCGGCGTGGAATTCGATGATGCTGACGTATGTGCCGGCCACGAAGCCCACCACGCCGAACAGTATCAGGCCGGAGTTCTTCCACAGCCGCCAGTTGAAGCGTCCGAACCCGGGATCCTCATGGTAAACCGCCAGCTCGATAACCGACGGGACAATCATGCCCAGCGTGCTCAAGCAGACGGCACCGATCAGGGAGATGAAGGGCCCCAGATTGGGCAGGGCCACGGCGATGCCGCCGCAAAGAAGCTATGGGAATGGGAGGATTTTTGATTAGATCAGTAGGTTAAGTGGGGTAAAAAACAAACCAACTTACCACCAGACCCACTCGCATGGCGTACTCGCTGATGTTCTGCCTCTCCGGCCGGATCTTGTGCTCCAATCCCTTCCAGAGGATGGAGACGGGCACGTAGAACTGCAGCGTAAAGGTGAAGAAGATGGCGATGGCAATCATCAGCTTCACAGATTGAGCCAGTCTTAAAATAAAAATTCAAAGAGCTTAGTAACGAGAACATAAACTGCAATAATTAATAAAGACTCACTTATCTTCCAGTGGCAGATTCAACGTGATGCTGGCCTGCGTCTCCGGACCGTACTTCAGGAAGCCAAAGAAACCAACCAAAGTATACAGAGCGATGACCAGTCCCATGCCAAAGTTCAAGACCGAAGGGCAGCCAATGAAATGAGTGGGGTTCTTCATGTCATTCTCCAGGGACATCACTACACCGATGCCCTCCAGGGCGAAGATCACAGTGCCGAAGAAGAGCGGCCACTCGGTGACCGACACAATGCCCGGACGCTCGGCGGGAGCAGGCAGGTCGGAGAACATGTAAATGAATGTGATTACAATGCCCACGAACATCAGAATGTTGGCAATCATCGAGAAGGGCGTTAGGAACTTGAGGTTCCGCACCAAACACATAAAGATCAGCGGCGCCGTCACGATCATTATCCACACCCTGATGCTGAGCTCCGTCTCCATGTAGACCCGCACCACCTGCTCCACATTGGTGGCCACGAACACCAAATAGATGCAGCAGCAGCCCAGCAGATCGATCACCAGAAATGTGTTCACCATGAACCGGATGAAGCGTGACCAGCGATTCAGCGATGGCGGACCGTCGAGGAAGGCCTGCTCCGCCACATCGGCGAAGCCCATCATGGGAATCTTACGCCGCCGGCACAGGATGTGGGCGCACTTGACCAGAATGTGGACACAGTAGGTGCACAGGGTGCCCACCAAGAAGGTGGCTACCAAGCCAAACCACAAGCCAGCGTGGGAGAAGGCCATGGGCATGGCCAAAATGCCAGAGCCCAGGGAACCCTTCAGCAGGTGCACAAAGGTCTCGAGGTCCCTGTGGAAAGCGGGCAGAATATAAATTAATAAATATATTAAAAATAACTAAGTAAATAAATAAATAAACAATCATAAGCTTTGTTATTTTTTCTAAGACACACCTTTCTACAAAAGCTTAACCTAATTATATCTTTACTTATCTTTACTTTGTTGATAGAAATTATTTAAGAAAGAATAATGATAGAACTATACAGAGAATATATATTCTATCTTCTTTCGATGTAAAACAGTTTATTTATAACTATATCGACGCCAAAATCCTTTAAGACCGACATCTGCACTTTAGGTAAATAAAATATCTGTCTATTATTGTCTAATCGCCACTGTATAATATATGCACGACAGATAAATAAATACAGAACTGTTGGGAGATGCCGAAAGGAAAACACCAGAAAATTAAGTAAAATGCTGTAATGCCTGGCATCTTAACTTTTAGAAAATATACTACACATTTTCCTCTTGTTAATGGAATCACTGGAAATGAGGGCTTTTCCCGCTTCTCTGGCAGCTGACGTAGTGCACTCAAAATCAATAAATATTTCGGCTAACTGCATCAAATTTTAAACACATATATGAGCTGGCCAATAATTTATTTGGTGAGCTGGCGAAATAGTACAATTTTCGTAATTTTCATTATTTTTCCCAACTTTTCTCTCACGCAATAGTGCAAGGCCAAGCGGATGCGTTTTTCTCTCTCTCGAGAAATTGGGAGCATTCCTCATTCCACATGCTAAACGAGTCGAGCAAAACATTTGTCGGCGCTTTTCATTTTATTAGCCCGTTCGTCCGCGATTTTCCTTTGCGCGATTACTTATTTTTAGTTTGGAAAAAAAGTAGTTTGCCAAAATGTCCAAGGCCAATGTCAATACAATTGCATTTCCGTCTGATCTTTTCCTTTTCGGTTTTTGAGAATGTGCAAAAGTCAAAGTCTTAGTCGGTGGTTAAAGGTCAATGACGCTGGTGGGGG
>VNJU01010201.1:0-23278 GCA_008042675.1 Drosophila seguyi | reverse complement strand
TTGGTTATAATTATTATTGGTATTGGTTTGATTATTATTATTTCTATTATAATTACTTTGGTTATTATTACCACGATAGGTCTGCCCACCGCGTGCGTTTAATACTGCTTTTGCATTGCCTGTTATTTCAGTACTGCATTGCATGTACTTCGTAACGGCTTCATTCATTGTACTATAGTTACCGGCCTCGAGTACGGTCCTTAGCCTGCTATGTTCACAATTTTTAGTCACTGTGGCTATGGCCATCTTGGTGCTGAACTTTTCGGCATGTTCAGCCGATAAACCTTCATCAATATATGATGCTTCAAGGAGTTTCCAAAGGTGGTTAATGTCACCGGTAAATTTTTCTGCAGTTTTACCCTTCTGCATTATCCTAGCCATTTTCGACTTTATTACATCGGACAATTCGCCAACCATATTGTCTTCTAGTATGGCAATTATTGAAAAAATAGTAGTCTCATTTTTCACCTTGTGAAGGGTTGATCCTATTATTTTGGACTTAATTACCTCGACGGCTGGTTCTTCGAATGGTCCTTTTGTCAGATTGACCAATCTAACGGCGGTTAGAAATCTTTCCAGATTTAATTTCTCGCCGTAGACATATCCGCCGTGGATATATCTTTAATATATGCCCGTTGGGGTTTTGAGTCGGTCATGATTGTTTCTATATTGTCGAGTAAATCTAATAAGGTATCAGATTCGTCTGTCTCTCCTTCCTCTTCCTGTGTTAGTGGTATTGTTAATACCGCAGGAATGGTTAGATCGTGAAGATCTTGTTTCTTAAAATTAGGTTCTTCAGCCTTAGTTTCAGGGTCTTAAGTTTCTAGCTCAGCTGGCTCAGAAACTTCGCCTGTTTGAAGTGTTAGTTGTGTGTTTTATATGTTTGGAATTAAAATTTCCAACTTGAACTTTTCTTTTATAGACAGTAAGTGTTTTCGAAACCTATTCAGGAATCCTGATACTTCTGTCCAATGTTTATTATTTAGTTGTTCCCTATTTTCGTATATTATCGCGCATGCTTGGTTGAAACACTGTACCAAAAAAATTGCATGTTTGTTCACAGTTGCCTTTTGAACTTTCCTGTTCTGTGATAACGACATACGATTTGTCGAATTTATGCTTTATTTCGTTTAATACTTTGCACAATTCGTTCCATTCCATGCTTAGAGTTTATAGATTTTGCTGATTTTAAATTGGTTCTTGGTTTTTCTTTTTATTAATATATTTGAGTTTAATATCGTATACCTAAAATAATTAAATGAAATTTCATAAAATTTTTTTTTTCGTGTTAAACAATTTTTTGTTGTGTTAAACAATATTTTTTTTGTGTTAAACAATATTTTTTTATTTTTTTTTTTACAAAATCCATGCAAATGTGAAAATTAACATTTTTCAAAAAGAGAAGAACATAATTTCTAAAATATATGGATGAATATATATTTACTTTATTTCTCTATTTTTATTGTTTATTTTTATTAAGATTACTCCGACAGGCGGAGATAAATTTAAAATTAATTCACTCCTGGGTGAATGTACAAAATCCCACCTATTATTTTGTACGGCTTTACGGGCCATACTCCTCATCGGGCAGAAAAAGTTCCGCTCAATGTTACAATGTTTTGTGTAAAAACTAGCATGCAGCGCAGTGTATTGTATTTCGCTGTGCGCTCTTGGAAGCGCTGTCGGATCACTCCTTGGCCCGGCTTGACGCGCCGGGCGGTGCCGGTGCTGGCTGCACAGACTGTCGTCCCTGTTGATTCGCTCACGCAGGTGCAGGTGGCGGATTGCCTCCCGCACTCAATATATGCTGCTGCACATGGATGTTCTCGGCCGATGGTGCCGATGGTGCTTGCGTGCTTGCGCTGTTTTTTGTTTATTGGCAATTGGCAGCTGGTAGTTCTTGGCGCACGGCGGAGTTGAGATGAAAACCGGTGCTGAGTAAGTTTAGGCAGGCGGTGTCGAGCAGAGCGGGAGCATAGTAAGCAGGGGCAGCAGGATCAGAGTAGGCCGGGCAGCAGGATCATGTTCACCATGTTCACGGTCGCCATATAACGTGACAGGACATATAAATACTAAAGTTACTTTTTTGGGTCGTCGGAGCAACTCATGTCGCTGCGAACGTTCTTTATTAATTGAACTCATATTCTTTTACAAACATAAGCCTACAGCAGAGCGGTCAGTACTTATGTATCTATATATGCATATAAGTAAGCGACGGTAGGGAGAAGGTATTATGTTCACGTAGTGACAATGTGGTCGCGCATGTAAGATATGCGATATGGGTCTTTCACTTATTGAATTCATGCATAACACTGAATACAGTCTGCATTCGATATGTAAACATACTACAATTTATTATGCTGATGGTCAATTTTCGCAAAGCGCCCGACTTCAATACCAAGTCCAGTGGTTGTGAGATCAGGAACAATACAAGATTTGGTATCCTAATGTGTAAGGGTGGAAACGGCGACTGGTCAACCTGTTACTTCCACTTCCGCTACTTCCGCTGCGATGTCCCGAACTTTGACTCCGTAGACTGCCCTGCAGAAACTGCCCGGTTTCAGCCCGGAAATACTGGCTGTTGGTAACACAGTGTTACTAAAGACCCTAACAGCTGTTCTAACGTCGAAAATAATATTTGTTTCGCGACTTGCCCAAGACCTCGCATCGAAAAATGTTTTTTCCTATATTCAAATTTAAAAGTGGAAAGGCTTAAAATGTGTTATGCCAGAATCTTCTCTTCTTTTCAGATAAGCGTCTCCCCAAAATTTTCTCACACGCCAGAGGCAGTACGACAACGACCACCGCAAAGACCACCTTAACACTTTTAGTCCCAGAAACGAACTCCTTCCTTTCAACTTTCCTATCAGAATACTAGAGGCTTATGCGACAAGCTCTGGAATTTGTATTCTGACAGCTTTTCCTTCGCATCCCAGGTAATTCTGTTTACTGAGTCCTGCTTAAAGCCAGAGATCCTTAGCTCAGAGATGTTTTCGGCTAAGTGCTAAATTTATACAGTGGACCGTCTTGTCCAGCGAGGATGTGGAGTTTTAATTGCCGTTACCCTTATCTCAGTTGCCCTTGACGCTGTCACTGACATCGAATTTCTTTACGTAAAACTATAATTTCCAGGTAGTTTTATTTACTTTACATGTTCCTATGTCCTTCCATCGGCTAAGGAGCCTATTTGTTGGAAACACCTTTCAGCAATTCAGGCCGTTTCCAACAGTCTTTTAGATCGAGACCAACTCATAACTCTAGGGGACTTCAATACAACGTTTCCAACGGGCTTTCAGATCGAGACAAACTCATAACTCTAGTGGACTTCAACACATCTGGAGCTCATTGGTCTTCAGATGGTGTGTCACATGTTATTCAAACAGTGGCACAGCACGACCTTATTGATGGCTGCTTGACATATATTTTTCTCAAATTAACCATGTCCATAATTCTCTAAACCGCTTATTGGATATTTCTTTCAGAGCTGCTGCATTGACGCTACCTGAAGACACTTACAATCTTACTCTCGAACTGACTATCGATACGAGAACGGTTGTTCAGAATAAATCGGTTTGTTTAGCCAATAAAGTTCGCTGTTTTCGGAAAGCCAAGCCAAGCCAAATACACTGAACTCGTTTTTTCATCCTGTGTTCTTTTAACCTATCAGTCTGTCTTCACTAAACCACCTTGGTTCGCTAAGGATTTGACACGCCTAAAAAACGTGAAGTCTAGCCTTTATAATAAATACAAAACTCAATCGTTCTAAAACTGTTTTTTTTATCTTAGTGCTTGGTCGAAATTTACCGTGCTTAACGCTAGGTCTTATAAAAATTATTTGACTCGTTTCAGGGTTCAGTTCTCACAGGACCCAAAACAGTTTTATAACTTTGTTAACATCAAGCGTAAAACAAACCTTTACCCTTCCTCGCTTTCATTTAAAAACTCTTCAGCAAGCTCGGACTAGGTTATCGCCGATCAATTTGCTAACTTTTTCAAAACCACGTATGATAAGTTATGCTAAATAATTAACAAATCTAAACTTTGACGAAAGCTCTCTTCGTGTGGATCTTCTTCGTTCTAAGCCAGTATATTCACCGGGTCCCGATGGAATACCGGGCTGTGTACTCAGGTGTTGTTCCGATGCTCTGTGCAACCCCTTTTTAAATTGTTTACCTTATTCTAGAATTTTCTCTTATTTGAATGGATTTATTTATTATTCCTCTCAACAAAAAATTGCGCAAATCGGATGCTGGAAACTATTAGAATTTATCCTTACATTATTTGTTATTAGGGCTTTCCAACGTAACCCACAAACCGATGTGATTAACACTTACTTTACTAAAGCTTTTGACTCGGTTGACCATTATTAAGAATGCTCGATTAAACAGGGCTGATCTTCTTAATTGGTTTTAAAGTTATTTGAGTGACTAGCTTAATCACAACTGGCGTCCCACAAGCTAGTCATCTTGGCCCACTGCTATTTACATTGTTTATCAATGATCTTCCGATAGTTCTAACCATCTCAAGAGTACATATGTACGCTGACGATGTTAAGCTACAGGAACAGCTTACAATCGAATCTAAACAACTGTCAAGCTTGTTGCCGTGCTAACAACATCTCTAAATGCAAACTGATGACATTCTCACGTGTCACTCCCCTGTCTGCAACATATATGCTTAATGAATGCGCAATGGAAGGAATAACTCTTGTTGATGGAAGCCAACGTCTAGATCCCAAACTTTCGTTTTCAGAAAATTTTTTATTGTGTGGTTAACAAGACCAAAGGCGTGCTGGGACTTATTTAAGGGTGGTCGAAGGAATTCGATTCCCCTTATGCGTTCCTTTCTTGCGTTTGGAGTCTTCAATTTGAAATTAAACTCATTGAATCTGTGCAAAAAACTTTCTACTTTTCGCCCTATGTGGCTTAACCTGGGATGCTGACCTAAGATTACCGTTTTAAACTAGTTCACTTATATTTATTAACGTACCTTCCCTAGCTAACCGTAGAACGATGCTTGCTGGCGTCTTTTCACACAAGCTAATTCACGGTGCCGTGGAGAGCCCCAAGTTGCTAGGACAGCTCATCATCTACGTTCCTAGATTAACAGCTAGACCCTTTATCCCCTTAGCACATTATCATTGTAAGGGCGAGTATGAGGCACACGAACCTTTTAGGGTCTTGTGTGCAGATTTCAACCGCCACTTTGACTGTATTGATGGCATTAAGAGCCTTCTTCAACTTAAAACTGTATTGCTAGTTGCATTAGCTCGTAATGTTGCATGAACCTAAAACTAAACCTTATTCGTACTTTCCTATAAATTTACTTGTCACGAGTCTATCTAGAACGCTATCGTGCCGTACGTCGCACGGCTTCGCACCTCGGTCGGTTGGGCGGGAGGTGAGCGTGGGACCCGCTTGGGAAAAAAATAATAATAATAAAAAAATAAATCCCGGGTGGTTTAAATAGCAATACTACACATGATTCGGAAAACGCAAAACAAAAACACGGCAGTACGGAGAATAGACGATAATAAGTTTGGATTATTGATGCGATTTAAGATATTCAAAGGAATTCTGGCAATGAATTGACCATTTTAACTTTACATCTTTCTAACATAAACTTGTTATCTATAATAATTTCAAAAGGCAATGAATCTTCTACCGCTGTCCGTATTTTGTGGGACTGTATAATTCTTGATGACGTCGTATTTTTTATTGTCTGGCCAGATTCCTTTATCTGTGCATATGTGTCCCAAAAATGTGACTTCGTGCATGCAAAATGAACATTTTTCAGGATGTAATTTAAGAATGCTTGTCCTACATTTCAGAAAAACATCAGTTTAGCTTTTAAGCATATCTGTTTCAGAACAACCTAAGACTATTAGATCGTCCATACAAATAGAAAAGCTGGAGAAATTTATAATCCGGAGAATGCTATAGTCGTTATTCACTGGAATGAATTGGGCGTTTTTGAAGCCGAATGTTTTTTTTAGTTGAGAACTAATCGTAATTTCTTCTTATCAGAACCGGAAAGGGGTTTCTTCGTAACTTACAAAAGTAAGTTGTATGGGGGGTGGTTAGGCCCCTATCTGGAGCCTCTAATTAGAGCTGAGCTCCTTTCTGATCCACTCCCTCTGTTATCCCGTTGTGGTCGTAGTTGTACATTCTAGTGACTCCAGCTGGTAGGTACCGAAGTGACGTAGTCTCATGCGATTTAGGGCAGGACAGCGACAGAGCAGGTGTTTTGGTTTCTCTTGATCCGTGATTGCTTTGCAGCTTCAACAGCTGGGGTTATATGGAAGTCCCATCTTCGTTGCGTGCGTTCCGATCGCTCAAAGAGCTGTTGCGACCGCCGTAAATCTTCTGATATCCCGATTACTGTTGGATAGCAGCTCTGTGGTTCGATTCTTGTCGACAATCGTCCAACATTTCTTTGATCTTTTGTGTTCGTCTTTACTTGGCTGTTCCTTGTTGGCTGTCTGCTTGAAATGGTCATGGATCCGTGTGTGGACCAAGTTTAATGAGATCGGTATCAGTACGTTGATATCTTGCCCTTGCGAACCTGCTCGGGCTAGTTCTTCCGCTTTCTCGTTCCCTGGGATGTCGCTATTTTCCTGGCTACTTGTACCTCGTTTCTTTCTGCAAGGTTATTAAGGGCCTCCTCGCATTGTGCCACCAGCCATGAATTTTTTCTTATGGCCGCTAGAGATTTTATAGCTGCTTGGCTATCAGAGTAAAACCGTACTTTAGTGTCGCTAAGTCCTCGCCGTATCGAAAGCCTGGCTGCTTCCGTTATAGCAAGAACCTCAGCCTGAAAGACCGTCGCTGAGTCTGAGAGAGCGAAGGACTCCTCTATCCCCCATTGCTCAGCTTAGTTCCCAGCCCCCAAGCCGCACTTCGGTGTACCGGGAAGCCTCCTCCCTCACGGTTACTCTCTCCCTTCGCTCTTCGCGGCCGTATCCTTTACGAACAGTTCTATCGGCTTAATGTCTTGCTGCTGGGCGCATCGTTTTTTTTGCACCAGCACACGACGCTGCTCTGTATCCTTTTTAATTTTGAGATGTTATAAGCGCTAGCTAGTGCTGGCCGCCATACTGGTGCTCCGTATGCTAAAATTGGCCGGACAACCGCAGTGTAAAGCCATATTATGATTTTTGGCAATACTTGCCTTCGTCACTCTTTCTGTAATGTTTTTCTCCGACGAGAGCTTCGGGTCTAGTATCACACCGAGCTACTTAGCCTCCTTTGATAGTTTTAGCTCTATGCCATCTATCGTGGGCATGTTGTATCCTGGTGTCTTAGTCCTTCAGATGAAGAGCATAAGTTCTGTTTTGTTTGGGTTGATACCTTATCCACAGGTCTTTGCCCATATATTTAAGCGCCCCAACGCGTCGGTCATTATCTCACTGATAACGTCAGGATAGGGTCCAGATACCAGCAGCACCACGTCGTCTGCGTAGGCGACTGCTTTGACGCCACCCATACTGAGATCTTCCAATATTGTATTCATGTTTATAAGGCAAAGTAAAGGCAATAGAACACAGCCCTGAGGTGTGCTTTTCTTCACTATACATGTGAGGTGAGTGCCACTCAGTTCGGCTGTGATCCCACTTGTTAGCAACCTCCAACCCATTCTGTGATGCCTCTCTCAATTCCCATCGAGGTGAGGGAGCTCAGGATGGTATCGTTCACTGACGTGAACGCAACCTTATGTGTCTAGGAAGGCGGTCATCGTGTATTGTTTGTATTGTAGTGTATTCTCTACGATACCTACAACTTCGTGTAGCGCTGTTTCCGTCGACCGACCTTTCGGTCGGTCCGATAGGTGTCTCTCATTTCATTTTCTGTTGTGAACATATAATAGTCTTTCTAAGGTCTTCAGGACGAAGGAGGTAAGGCTGATCGGCCTGTAGTCCTTCGCTAGACTGTGACCCCATCTGCCTGGTTTCGGTTTAAATATGACTTTGGCTTCCCTCCAGCGGAGCGGGCTGTGCCTTAGTCTTATACAAGCCTTGTTTGTAGCATTGTCGTTATTATGCTGTCCGACTATATTGCCCACTGGATTTGCCCGTGGTGATGATATCTTTCGTTTGTATATCTGTTTGTGTATCTGTGCCTTCCTCGGGTGCCAAGTTCCCTCGAAGGTTCCCCGGAAGTGGGTGTCGACTAGTAGCTCTAGTGACACATCTGTTGTCACTGTAGCTGAGCCGTCTGGTCTGTTGATTAGAGTGGCCCTTGGTAAGGATTTTGCCTAACCTTGACGTATATTTTATGCCTTCTAGTGACTCGCTTCGTGTACTGCCCTTTTGTACGGTATCAATCGCACAATGTGCCCTCAGAATTACTTTTACAGATCAGAGTTATGTCATCGGCATAGCCTTGACAATCGAACCCATTTGCTGTAAGTTTATCTAACAGCTCATGCACCACGAGACTCCAGAGTAATGGTGATAGGACACCTCCCTGCGGACAGGCTTTCGGGGTTTGAGCTCTAACTGTCACATTGTTGACAGTGACATCCGATTTTCTGCTATCGAGGAGTTTGCCCAGCCAGGTCGTGAGCCCCTCCTCAACTCCCCTTCTACTGAGTGCTCTTACCACAACATCATGGGTTATGTTATCAAAAGCACCTTCTATTTCCATAAAGGCAAAAAGAGCTACCTCTTTAGGCTTTACGGAGCGCTGCAGACTGTCAACGAGGATCAGGAGAGCCGATTCTGTTGACTTCCCTTCTCTGTAGACATGCTGATGCGCATGCATCAACCAAGTGCGAGTTTCTAATGTGGTTATCCACAATCTTTTCAAGGGTTTTCAGCAGGAAGGAGTTTAGGCTGATCGGCCTAAGGGATTTGGGATGAAATGGGTCTTTCTTCCCAACCTTCGGGATAAGTATCACCCTAGTCGTTCTCCATGCCTTAGGGATGTAACCCATAGCTAGGCTTCCCATGAAAATACTTATAAGGAACAGCATTAGCTGTTCAATACCCTTTTGAAGATGGATGGGAATGATACCATCCATCCCCGAAGCTTTGTACGGGCTGAGTGTACTCACTGCCCACCTAATCTTTTGCTTAGTTACGATTGCTGCATCCAGGCTCCAGTTGGGTCTCCCGTTGGGGATCCTTCCATAACTGATGTCTACATTGTACATGGTTCTGCACAGAGGGAAGTGAGTTTGCAGAAGAAGTGCCGCCTTCTCCTCCTCATCCTCAGTGAAGGAACCATCCGATCTCTTCAGGCAAAGCTCAGATAGTACTTTGCCTTTTGAGATCGCCTTAAACACTCTAGCCTCTGGTGCAGCTTGTTCTATGGTAGAACAAAATTTCCGAAAGTGAGCGCGCTTACTATACCGGATCTCTTTGTTTTACTCTGTCAGCTTTTTGGTGTATAGTTCCCACTTGGCGCTGTTCTTCTTAGCTGTGTTAAACAGCTTCCTGACCTCAAAGTAGCCCTAGTTTTTTATTCCACCAGGGTTCAGTCTGCTCAGATTTAATTCCAGACAGGACTGATAGGCTGGCCAGTCAGTCCGTCGTGGGTTCCTGATAACTCGGCTGAAGCCAAGTTTACTATGAATATCGAACAGGATGATCCTTTGATCCGACATTGATGGTTCTGAGGAGACCTTCCAGTTGCGAATCAACCGGGAGCCCCCCTCATTGCCGAAGGTAATGTTCAGTACTTCGGGTTCAGCCCCCACATTAAATACTGTGAGATCCCTAGATACAAGATAGTCTAGTGAACACTCACCTCTGTTGCTGGTGTCCGTACTTCCCCATGCAACACTGTGCGCGTTGGCGTCGCACCCTAGCAGCAGGATTAGCCTTTTTGCTCGGCCTCCACTGCTGCCAAGGCTCCAGCCTCCGCTGCCTCGTCCAAGGGGCAGGAAGGTGCCACCTCGGCTGCAGCCGTAGAACTGCCAGGCACAACGTCGGCCTTCGCCTCAGTGGACATCTCCTCCACCACCGGATCCTGCTTTTTGTGCAGGAGGCATTTCAGCTGGCCGAACCGGTAGCTCACCAGCACCTCTCGCTTTTTGAGGAGTGAGTACCTTGTATCTCTTGGTAAAGAGAATGAGGTCCGTCTTGTCCGCGTTGATACTGAGCTGTTATCTTTGGGGCCTTCCTTTCGAATCTTTTGATCAGGTCGTCCACCACCATTTTCCACAGGAGAGGTGACAGTACCCCGCCTTGCGGCGTGCCCCTGTGAGCTCCTTTCACCATGGAGGCGGTGCCCCAATCGGATTGTACCCGCGTACAGCTTAAAAGATTTCTTATCCACATGCTGATGACGGCGGGCGTATTGGCCGCTTCTAGGCGGTCCATTATAGCGTCTGTGGTAACATTGTTAAATGCTCCGGATATCTTCACAAACACTCCGAGAGTATATTTTTTATTGTGCAGGGCCTGATGTATATGTCCAGCAGCTTTTCTAGCGTCTTGAGTAAAAAGAAGGTGAGGCTTTTCGGTCTGTAGTCCTTGGGGCTCACGTGACTGCACTTCCCCTCTTTTGGCAGAAAGACAATCCTAGAAGTCCTCCATTGAATAGGGATATAGCCCGTGCTTAAGCAGGCTGTGTAAATAGCGTAAAGCCATGGGGTGATGACTTCTTTGGTCACCTGTAGCATGGCTGGGAATATTCCATCTAGTCCTGGTGCTTTTATTCCCTCAAAGGAATCTATAGCCCATTGGATTCTTCTAGAGGATATTAAATTTGTTGGGAGAGGCTCTTCTCCAGTTGTGAGTCCCTGGTGCTTGTTGGCATCGGATACCTCAGTGCATCCTGGGAAGTGCGCTTGCATTAGTGCTGTTAATGCTTCTTCGCTGCCTTCAGTCAACTTTCCGTCATTGCGCTTGAGCTGACTCTGTTTGGTAGGTTGCTTCGATAGCAACTTTCAGAGTCTAGCCGTCTCGATATTGGAGCAGAAGTCTCTCCACGAGCTTCTTTGCGCCCTGCGTAATTCCTTCTTGTAGTCCCTTAGTAGGGTCTTGTATTCCTCAGTGACAATATCATTTTTCGCCTCTTTGGCAAATTTGAAAAATTGTCTGAGGTTATTGCGTAGAAGCAAGAGGTTCCTGTTCCACCAGGGTGGCTTGGTCCTCTTTCTGGCTCTAGATGTCGGGCATGCCGCGCATTACGCATCTAGTAACTCCTTGGAGGGGGCTCTAGGGACTTTTCTATGTCTTCCGCGGGTTTTACTATGCCCGGACCGGTTGCGAGTCGTGTCGTGATCGTCCTTTTAAACATTCCCCAGTTAGTGTTCCGTGGGCTCCTATACACGGTTGGCTTGGGAGAGTGATCGAATTCATATTGGCATTGAATGTATTTATGATCTGAGATGGATGGTCTCTCAAGGACTCTCCATTACGAACGTTATGTCAAGCACGTTCGAGGAGGTGGGACCTATGAAGGTATGCTCCTCCCCCACGTTTGCTATACAAAGGTTAGTAGATAATACAAAGTCGGGGCTTCCCAAAACGCAGTGGTGTGCGTTGGCGTCTACGCCCACGAGCAGTTGCTGGTCGTTCGGACTGGCTTCTACCATGCTCCTGAGTTCTTCCGGTAGGGCTGCTCTGTCGTCAGCCATATAGCAAGAAGCTACCAGGAGGCGCTTTCTTTCAGGTCATCCGTGCTGCAGTACCCTCAATGTCATGGGTACCTGGATCAGCTCGGGACGGGTTGACTATAATTGTCAAGTCACCGTCCTCCTCCTCCTCCTCCTCCGAGGCTTTGAGCGTCATCCCCTGGGCGGCATCTACGATGGAGTCCAGACCTAGGTCCTTCTCCACCTCGCCTGCCTGCAGGGTGTGCGCATCCTTGTCCCCCGGGTGGCGCTTTTTGAGGAGCAGGTAGACACTACCCATGCCCCACGCCATCTTCCCATATCGAGGGTACCGGATGTCCTCCGCCGCTTTGTTGACCTGGAGGAGTTGGCGCTGTAGAAGCTTCAGCGCCCGGTCCCCTTGGATTGCGATGGGGAAGAGTACCTTCGCCTTTGGTATGGATGGGATTAACTCCCTGTCCACCACCTCCAGCTTGGCCCCCTTCAACAGCGCTTCCATCTGGCTGACCGTTTCCTTCATATTTTGAGCTCCGAAGTTTTCCAGCTGTGTTCACGATATATCGGCTGGATCGGCCTATCAGACGTGGAGGTGGTGTCCTCATAGCAGTTGACTCCACTCTGGCGTCTGAATTAATAACATTCGAGGAGTGCAACGATGTGGAATTCATTTGTGTGAAGCATCAGTCCTTAATATTTCCTATCAGAATGCAAGAGGTTTACGTAGTAAGCTTCCAAAATTGTATGCTGATAGTCTCTCGTTTGCTTCCCAGGTTATTGTGTTCACAGAAACCTGGTTAAAGCCGGAGATTCTGAGCTCCGATATATAGGCTGGATCGGCCTATCAGACGTGGAGGTGGTGTCCTCATAGCGGTTGACTCCACTTCCGCGTCTGAATTAATAACTTTCGAGGAGTGCAACGATGTTGAATTCCTTTGTGTGAAGCTATCAGTCAATGGTAGCTCTATTTTTATAACTTGTTACTACATTCCTCCTATGTCGGAACTTCCTTAATAATTGGAACCATCTTTCCGCAATTCAGATGGTTTCCAATCGACTTTCGGATAGGGACCATTAAGTAGTTCTTGGTGATTTTAATATCCCAGGGGCTATTTGATCCTCAACCAATTTCTCCAATACACTTTTTACCACCACACAGCATGATTTTATTTCTGGCTTGTTCGACATTTCGCTGTCTCAAGTCAATCATGTACGAAACTCCCTAGCGCTTGCTGGATCTCTGTTTCGTCTAAGTCCCGGCAAGAGTTAGTTTAGCCAGGGCGGCGCCGCTGACGCTACCCGAAGATCCCTATCATCCTACTTTCGATGTGATTATTGACATTGGACTGAGTTACACAATATTTCTGATCGTCCAGCCAAAAAAGGTCCTCTGCTTTCGCAAGCCGGACTTCGAACGGCTGAATAACTTTATATCTGATTATAATTGGTCCGATCTATACATGTGCACTGACATTGCTGAAGCTGTGGGCAATTTTTACAGTCCCATGCCTTTAGAGTTGTTGGCCATCCCAAAACTTTTCGGAAAAATCATTATTCCTCATTTGCATCACCTATGTGGATCAATAGCTCGCCGCTGTTGACTGGGACAAGATCCCCAGTAAGCCGAGAGATAGGCCATGGCTGACGTTCAAGCCCGCGGAGCCGGAAAATATTCTCAAGCTGCTGCAGCTGATTGCTATGTCTCGGAAGAGAGCGAGCTGGCGAGGGGCTTGCGCGGAGACGGGATGTCCGTAGATAGAAATCCCAGCAGCTAGGCCACATTTGATGTGCCCCTAATTGAGTTTAGATAAATTTGGGTTATCTGACACCTGGCAAAACCTTAAAAAGGATAAGGTAATAAAAATTAATTAGGGTCACTGATTGAATAGTGTTAGGGCACGTGAGAAACGTGTGTGTAAGCGGACCCGCTACAAAGACGCACTCGATACGGCTTCAAGTGCGAATGATACGGAGCGATATCGCAACGAGTTTGATCCGCGATTTCCCATGATCGAATCTGACCCCAAAAAGTAATGGATGTAAAAAGGTCACATACCACCTGTGCACTCACGTCCATTCACGTGCGATCATCACCAAAATGGATGGAGGGTGAAAAGGTTACATACAACATGGGCACACCTGCGATCACACAATGCAATGAAGAGGATGGGATGAAAAAGAAAAGATTTTTACCGCTGATAAAAAAGGGACACTTGTGTGTGCACGAAAGTAAGTGCTCACCAGGTACCTCAAACAACAAGAGCCTGGAGGGTGAAAAAGTCATAGACGGCATTCACGCCATCCCAAAGTATGTCTGAGATCCTCCACACATAGCACATGTATTTTCCTTCAACGTTTGCAACCCACAAGAAGATGAATGAAAATCAAGGCATTCGGCCTGGAAGGCTGAGGGGGTGGTGTGGGAAAAGGTTCTATATTATTCCTGATAAAAAGTCTGACCATAAAAAGGGGAAAGTAGTAACCCAATCCATTCATAACTCCATAATTCTGTGTCTGCAAACAAGAATAAGACGCCGCTCACAAATTGACACTTCGACATTAACCCAAAAACAAATCAACAGTTTCGATCTCTCTTCGATCCTACACTCTGGGGTGGGGTAAAGAGTAAAAAGGTTTACCACCCAAGATAAAACGGTATGTTTCATATCTCTGCAGATGGTTGGCAAAAAACAGGTTAAATGCTATAGTCTTAGGTGAATGATACTATAGGGTCTAAACTCTGAATCCTTCAGCCTCAGGATTCACTTTCAGTTTGTACTCCAAGCCATCAAGCCGGTCTTTGTTATCATTCATTTTGAAAATTTAAAATCAAAGTGAAAAAAGTAAAAAAATCCCGCTAAGACAATAAAGTTTAAAACATTTTTTAATAAAAACCACTTTTGTGCTAAAAAAGTATGAAAAAATTGTTTAAATAAAAAAAATTTTTGTGAACTTTAGAAATATTAATAAACATTTGTAACAAAAAATAAAAAACAAAAACAATAAAAATCAAGAAATCATCAAAAACCATTGACGAAATTGTGCACCTTCATCAACCACAACCACCACTTCATCAAAAACAACATTAACCACCGTCTTCATAACCAACAACAAAAACCTCAACATCAAGATCAACATGAATCCCTCTAGCAGCAACAACACTAACAGCACCAACATGTTTGGAATGTTCTGTCAAATATTTGAAAAATACCTCCCTGTAGGGATGAAATGGCATTCGCATATCTGCTCAAAGCATCATCAATTTTATGCTACCCAGCCTGTGGATGGCAGTGTAAAGCAAATTTTATATAGTGTTAAGGGTCGCATCCTTCAATACATGTTTGTAAATGAGGGGCCTGCTGTTAGGAATCCCGCTGAATTCCTGAATAAAGCGGCCACAGCACTAGTCTTTCACATAGAAAGAGTACCTTTATAACTCATAATTTCAATTTCATGGCATTTTATAATTTCCACAAAGAGCGGATGGCCCCTTACTCGAGTCATCAGGCTAGAGTTATATATGTTGAAATGCGATGCGTTAAAGGGGTCGAGTCATTTTGAGCTCCCTAAGAAACTGCAAAATAAAAATGCAGTAATAAATGTGTAGACCGAATATGATATATGTATTTAAGTGGGCTTTACTATCCCACTTTTCAAAAAGCAACAGCGATGCATAAAATATGTTGTTAACATAGCCGATGAAGTAATCGATTTTCAAGGCTTCTTAAAATTGGATTTCACCGGTCTAAATTTCCCTATGGAGATAGATGAAATTAAAAAATTCACCGCATAAAACCAACACATAAGTCTGTGCTGTATTTAAATCATATGCCAGTACTTGTCCCAATACAAATTAGTCAACAAGACATTTTTAATTTTTATGAGAGCATTATTTGTCATATATGTAAACGAGAATTAGGAAATGATGAAGTCAAGACACTCTGGGCAGTAATTTACATGATGATCATTTAAGAGTATTAAAATCCCAGTATCAGAATATATAAAATTTTTCCTTTCTTCGTCGGAAAGGTGTTTTCCATATGAATATTTCGAATCAGTTCAAAGACTTGATGAGATTTCTCTCCCACCTCGTAAAAAATTTTATTGTAATTTAAGTGAGACAGAATGTTCAGAGGCTGATTATACACACGCAAGTAGAGTCTCCAGTCATTTCAACAGTCAATCATTTAAGCACTACCTAGAACTATATTTTAAAAATGATGTGTTGTTGTTTTCCGACGTTTTCCAAAACTTTAAGGGAATTTGTTTACAAATTCACGAGCTTGACCAAGCTCACTATTTTACTATACCGAGCCTGACGTGGGACGCAATGCTTAAAACTACTCAAATTTCCCCCGAATTACTCACTGATATTGATATGATTAAATCAGAAATTGTATGGTTGGGCCATGTCTGAGCCTGTACCCTACAGGGAGTTGAAGTGGTTGGAAAAGGAAGGAATTTAATCATATAATCCTGAACACATTGATTTTCATAATGATCTCCGTTTCTGTCCTGCAAACAAGCTTCCCTCTTCAACTTCAAAAGTTAAGCAGCTTCTTACTGATCTCCGTGACAAGTAGAAATATATATAAAACTCTACAGCAGTGCTTGATGAATGGATTGGAGCTAAAAAAGTTCACTCCATCATCCAGTTCAAGCAGAAGCCCTGGTTGAAAAAATATAGGGATATAAACACAGAGCATAGGACCAGGGCTAAAAATACTTTTGAAAAAGACCTTTTCAAATTGCTAAAGCATAGCGTTTATGGCAAATGTCTTGAAAACACAGAGAAGCACGTTGAAGTTCGTCTAGTTACGGAATGGGAACCCCCACCCATTGGCCCACAAGGCGGACGCCCACGATTATGCGCACGGAATTTTATTAGTAGGTCCAATTTCCATAGCGTAAACTTACAGACAAACTCTATGCAATTCAGTTGAAGAAATTGCGCAAATTTTTTAATAAACCGCTATATTTCGGCTTTGTTGTTTTGGAATTATTTATATGGAAAATATATGATTTTTATTATTCGTACATGAAACCTTAATTTTCGGATGCACTAAATATAAATTATATATATATACTGATTCTCTTTTTTTATTCAATAAAAACTGAGGATTTATATGCCGACATAAGAAATAATGTTGAGTATAAATTCTATACTTCGTATTATCCTGATGAATTGGAATTAAAGTATAATTTTAAACAGTGTAGTAAGAAGCAGTTAGATTTCTTAAAAAATGAGCTAAATGGGATGTCAATAAAAGAGTTTGTTGGCTTATGATCAAAGCTGATTGCAAAAACATGTGAAAATGCAGCTAGTTTTTTTTTTTTGTATTCGAGCTTTATTTTCTCTATGTGCTAGGGCCTTATACTACATATAAATATTGTTTTTTTTTATTTTTTTTTTCTTCATTTATTTACAATCTGTCTTAAAAAAAGTATGACAATAACTACATTTTATAGCATATAATTAACATATAACATAAAAAACAACTATGATAGGACAGACGAATAGACTATAGACTAAGGGTACCGCCGTGCGGTACCACCGGCTGGCCTTGCTTCGCGTGCTCGTATGCCCCTACTCCGCCGCGCCTTCCGTCCTCTCTCCAGGGTCCTGAGCGTGTTCAAGACGTGCGCGGCAAAGGTGGCTACCGCTCCCACAGTCCCTGTTCCCTTAGTATTGTCGGCACCAGTGTGACTGTGCTGAAAGTGCACCCTGCTGCTGCCTCCAGCTCCTGCCTCTCAAAGCCGAACCTGCGGCACTCCAAGAGGATATATTGTGGGTCTTCCACGATGCCCGAGCCACACTTTGGGCACCAGTTCTCTGTCACGTACCCGAAGCGCTTCAGGTAGCTGCGAAAGCAGCCGTGTCCGCTTAGCGTTCGGGTGAGGTAAAAATCAACCTGACCGTGCGGTCTCTGTACCCATTGCTTCAGGTCCGGGATGAGGGTGTGTGTCCATCGGCACTTGAAAAGGAGTCCCATCTGGACTGCCAGCTCTCTATGCTTCTCCTCCTAGCGTCAACCTTGAGCTCGGCTCTGGACCGCTGTTGCGCTGCCGCCCTGTCCTGCGAGGCTGGGAAGATCTCCCTTGCCGTACAAGCTCGGTGAGCGGAACTAGACCGGCGAGATGATCCGGAACGCGCACGCAGTCCTGATGGCACACAGCCTGTTTGCTACCTCCACCCCTCGCATGTAGCTTTTCACCTTGGTGGCTTTCGACCACACAGGCACTGCATACCGGATTTTTCGTGTTCGGCAGCATTCTGGAAAGCGCACCTGCAGTCCCGCTGGCCTTCTTGTGGAGGTACTCCAGGTGCTCCTTAAATGTATCCCGCGTGTCAATAAGGACGCCCAGGTACTTGATCGCCCGTTGGGACTGGATCCTCCCTCCGACCAACACCCTAGCTGACTCCACCACCTTCCGGCTCGATATCAGAACTGCCTCCGCTTTGTGAGCCGCCAATTAAAGTCCAGCGACTTCCAGCCACGACTCCACGGCTTGGATGGCCGCGTTGGCGCTGGCCTCCACTGACGCGAGCTCCTTCGCAACCGCCACAATGGCGACATCGTCGGCAAAGTCTACCAAGCTTGTGCTGGTTGGCATTGGCAGCCTTATACCTCAATCGTGCATGGCGTTCCAGAGCAGGGGTCCCAAAACGGAACCCTGCGGGACTCCGGCTGAGGCTTTTTACGCTCTGGAACCCCTACTAGTGTCCATCGTGAGTACCCTATTGCTGAAATAGCTGTGATACCTCGGGATGTTAAGGCACCTCAGGGACTCCAGCGTTCGTGTCCAGTCTGCCGAGTTGAATGCATTTCTGATGTCCACAGTGACAACCAGACAGTAGGACTTTGTTCCTCCTTTCCACCTGGATCCTGCAATCGCTTCTTCTGCCACCTTGACGACCCTCGTGATGGCGTCGAGCGTGGACTTCCGCTTTGTGAAGCCATACTGCTCCGGAGAGAGTCCACCAGCCGCCTTTATCGTTCCGCTCATCCTGGTCGAGATCACATTCTCGAAGACCTTCCTAATTGCCTCTCCTGGTGGCTTGCCGGGCTTGGACAACAGCAGCAGCTTTTACCTCTTCCACCTGTCAGTGAACATCCCGTCCAGCAGGCACTTGTTAAATAAGCCGGCTATTTCAGTCGCCAGCAGCGGAAGGGTAAGTTTTGTTGCCCTGTTTAGGATCGCATCTGGTTCCGGTGCCTTCTTGGGCTTTATGTTTCTACCGGCCTGGAGAACCTGTCGTCCGCATGGGAATAGGGCGCTGACTATTATGCCTGCAGTGGTCGGGGAGCCTAAAAGAGAGGTTTAGTCCCAGGTGCTCACAGTAAATACCTCCTCCCAGCCGGGCATATAATTTAGAGTCATCCGTGTAAATGTGAAGGGACCTCGGCTGTCCAAGTGGTCCCAGGTTCCATTCCGTTCTATCCGGAATGTGAACTTGGAAGGGTGTGATTGGATGGTCAGAGCGAATGGAGCGAATGGAGTGCTTCCTCTGTTGATCTGCCTCTCCTGTACGCATGTTGGCATTCTGATAAGTATGATTGGGGAATGTTGGTTCTTAGATGCAGACTAATGAGTCTCTGCACCGTCTTGAGTAGAAACGAGAAGAGGCCTATCGGCCTGTTATCGTTGGGAATGCAGTGCGATGGCTTGCCTGCCTTGAAGATGAACACAACTTTTGAGCGGAGCCATCCACTTGGAATGACCCCTGTGTCGAGGCTGATCGAGTAGATCAGTCGAAGCCAGGGCGTGGATAGTTCAGGTTCATAGCTATTCCCTATTGTATAGTGACAAGTTAGTTTTATAGAGGCGCACCCTGTGTCCGTGTTGGCGCTCCGGGCTAGATTGAAGGACTGCCTCGTGGTCTTCTTGAGGCTGACTAGTTCTTTCCACCACCACGGTGGTTTCTTTTCCGTCTTCCCCCCATTCCTACTACGGGGGCAGGACCTGTCCACAGTCGTGATACAAGCATCGGGGAAAGTCTTAACAAGGTGATCCAACCACTCTGGACAGAAGTCCGAAATGGTTGGGGTTGGAGGTAGTTTAAGGATCTATATTTCACCCAGTCAGTCCTCCGGGGGTTCCGAAAAGTGACTGGGTTAAACCTATCGAAGCCTAGCCTGAATTGGATGTACGTATGGTCGGAGAAAGTGGGCTTCTTCAGCACCCTCCACGACTTCTATGTATCCCTAAGGGATTCAGAAAGAAGGGTAATATATTGTACCTCCCTACGGGGTTTGGTAATAAAAGTGGGTTGGTTACCCGAATTTCCCACCAGTAAGTTAGATAAAAGCATAAAATCAAAAAGGGACTCACCCCTATCATTGGTATGAGTGCTGCCCCACTGATGGTGATGGGCAGTTGCATCGCACCCGATGATGAAGTCCAGACCCAGCCTTTTGCTGTCCTCGGTGACTTGCCTTAGGGTTGGGGGGATGGGGCCTGGTCGTGCCCCAAGTATGCGGAGCATATCCGGAGGGATCAAATGGGTCCCTCTAGACATGCTGTTACTATATCATCAAGAGTTAGTTCTTTCCTAGGTTTATGGTTTACCTGGTGTAGGGGCTGTGTACAGCCTATAGTCGACTGCCCTCAACCCTAGGACTCTGTCGCCACAGATCCAGGGCTCGTGGATGAGGACAGCGTCGACACCACCTTCCGCCAGGTGGACTAATAGGGCAGCGGAAGCTGCTCTACTGTGCTGGAGGTTTATTTGCAGGATCGTCAGAGACATTCTGCGTCGTCACCTCCACTACAGTGACATCGGCGTCAGAGGTCGGCTCGT
This sequence comes from Drosophila seguyi, assembly GCA_008042675.1. NCBI lineage: Eukaryota > Metazoa > Arthropoda > Insecta > Diptera > Drosophilidae > Drosophila > Drosophila seguyi. Next base: position 2,916 of record VNJU01010201.1, on the reverse strand, counting down.
CCAGCCCGTCCTCTACCTCGGACATCCGCGAAGGCACCTCGCCAGTTCGCTTTCCTCGGAGACGTAGCCCTGCAGAATGTCCTCCTCGTCGGACAATCCTGGCGCCTTCTCGATCCGAGGTCCTATTGGCTAGCTGGGGATCTTGTCCCAGTCGACTGTCGCGAGCTTCGCACCTGGGTACAGTTCGCCCAATCCTGCGATCGCCCGCTTATAAAAAGCTTCTTCGCACGCTCTCACCTTCACGCCACCTTGGTGCCATCCGGCATTCTCACATCACGGCAGTTCACCATCTGTAGTGCAGTTCGCCAACGACACTAGTCCCTCGGAATGTGTCCATCACTGGAGACCTCGTCCACCACTCCAATCAGAATCTTTCCCTTGGTCACCTCGGCGAAGGAGCGTTGGTTGATTGGTTATTGGGAGCTACTGCCCTTCCCGACTTCTCAGGCTTGAAGTCCGGCAGGACACACAGGCAGGTGATTTCTTACCCGTTGTTCCCCTTGTACGCCTGCTGGCTGACGGCCCAGCATTTATTTAAAAGTACAGAAAAAAAATTGACGAATTTGAGCAATTTTAGCAACGACGAAAGCCTGATTAGTCTTGGATCAACAAAAAAGTACCACGCCAAAGTTCGTATACTTGCGGGGCTGCCGACCTTTGAGCAACCTTCGAGGACCTGTACAACTTTGACCCTATTGCTGCGCTCGGCTTCATGGCTCCCTTATCTTCGCAAGCAAGATACTACTTTTCTTCAATCATTTTCTTTGGAGAAGCAAATTGCTAGCTTCGTACTCCTTGGGATCCTCTACGGATTACCGCACTATAGAGAGTCGTGCTATTAAAATTGTAGCATACCCATATAGCAATGGCTCACTGTAATAATAACATACAAACACATTGTAACACTCTGTTGCAATGTGTACATAAACAGTCCAGCCCAAGCGCGAGCGTAATTCGAGCGTCCACATACATAAATGCATAGGCAGCATTCCCACGCTGGCCAAATGCTGATCTCACGCTACAGCACTCCTCCTCCTCCTCTAGCGCCGTCACTCGGCGACATTTCATATATACATATAAGATATGCATATAAGCGTCGCAGCGCTGCAGCCTACGCCGGCAGCGCTGCTCATCGAATTAGCCTAAGAAACCATTGTATGTAGAACATAAGATTCATTAACAAAATTGACTCAAAAGGGAGCGAGACCTTACTCGCTCCACAAATAAATAAAACCAAAATCAAAACCAAAAGAACTAAATATTTTATTTATAACATGGCAACCGTGACCCCGATCCTGCTGCCACAGCTTACTATTCTGCCGCTCTGCTCGACCCCGGCTGCCTAAACTTACTCAGCGCCGCTTTCCATCTAAACTCCGCAACGCACCAAGAACTACCAGCTACCAATTGAAAAAAAAAAACAGCGCAAGCATTGTGTAGTGCGATTCGCAAGCAGCCAACGGCCACTTCAGCAGCAATCCTCATCGCCGTCTTCACCGAGACCATCCAGCTGTAAACCACGCCGCGACTCTGGCCATCGCCGCCGTCCTCATCAAGACTATCCAGTTGTAGCCTACTCAGGCATCCTTATTCCGGCACCACAGGCCGAGAACATCCATGTGCAGCAGCATTTGTTAAGTGCGGGAGGCAATCCGCCACCTGCGCCTGCGTGGGAGAACCACTGGCCGAGAACACCCAGGTGCAGCATCATTCGTTGAGTGCGGGAGGCAGTCCGCCACCTGCGCCTGCGTGGGACGATCAACAGGGACGACAGTCTGTGCAGCCAGCACCGGCCCCGCCCGGCGCGTCAAGCCGGGCCAAGGAGACCGACAGCGCTTCCAAGAGCGCCCAACGAACTAAAAATTTTTTTTTTGTTGCCCTACAACAACAATTAGGCAGGAAAATTTGTAAAAAAAAAATTAATGCAAAGTAATGCAATAAGCAAATTTACAGAAGAGGAATTAAGTACATATAATAACAACTCAAAAATAGATATGCCCAATATGGGACTAGTAGACGTAAAGTCAGTGGACTCCACAGCAAATGTTATAAATAAAGTGGAAGTCCAAAATGAAGACTTGTTCCGGATAACCATATTACTAATTGTAATTGTTCTAATTATGGTATCCAATGCATTAATAAAAATATACAAAACACATAACAAGTATCTCAGGAAAAAATACCGTAGCACTGCTAATGATTTAGATAATATTTTAGGTATATACAAAAGAACTCAATTATGGATAAAAATATATAAAAAAAAAAGTTGAAAAAATTAAAATATAAACGTAATATTGACTTTATCTAGATAAGAATCCAGAATAGCCAACGATGAGTGTAGCTTAAACACAGTGCACTATAGATAGGATTTATGAATATTGAACTTACAACATTGCCAGGTGTAAAAGTCAAATCAGAATTATTAGATTTTGGCACACTAGGTACCATAGCATGGACTGGGAAGAGCTTATTGGTCATATAAATGAATCAAAAGAAAATTTCAAAAAATCTTACAAATGCTTAACGCAAAATAGATCAATACAAGCTGTAACGATAAATAAAAATGCCCAAACATTGGTAAATAGTTACAATAAAGTCCGAGAACTGATACAACAGAATAGAAAGAATTTAGACAGTAAACAGTGTGCTAAAGTTTCAGAACTATTGGTGGCATTAATGGAAAAATTAATATTAATAAAAAATAAAATCAGCCTTCGGATAGAAATTCCGACTATAGTAAACACTCCATTAACAATAAATGTTAATGACGAAAGCACTGACTCAGACGAAGAAAATACAACTGTAGTCGAGGAAGACATTTAAGAGGAAGATCTTCACGATCTAACTATACCAGCAACACTAGTGCTGAAGGAAGAAAATACTACAAATAACGCAGTTGACTCAGAAAATACCTTA
>VNJU01010198.1:0-42295 GCA_008042675.1 Drosophila seguyi | reverse complement strand
GATGGAGGGGCGACTCCATTCGGGGAGTGTGGCAAAAACAGCGCTCTCTGCCACCAGGACAGCGAAAATGTGCAAAATCGTGCTGGCTTCACCGACCGGTTTCGGCCAGTTTCTATGTTAGTGGTCAAGGTCTAAGGAGCATCAGACAGTCGGACAGCCGGACACCGGAGAGGAGCGGCTGAGGGAATGCAGCCAAAGCGGAATAAACAATAACAGCAGGCTGGCACAAGAGGAGAGCTGCAAAAAGCCAAGCGAATATAAATGGGCAACAACAATAAAAACCACAACGAGCGGAAAACAGAACCAAAAGGAGTCACGAGAATTGCATAAACAATGTATGTACAAAGTCTGACAGAGTATATATACACATAAATCGAGTTGTATATATAGCAGGGTCCCAAGTTGTGCCAGGGTGCCTCAGGTCGACATTGAAAATAAAGGAAACTCAACTGAAATCAGTAAAATATAAATAAGTATATGTAAATATATAATACTTTGGGTGTTAAAAAATCGTAGATACAATTTGTTTAAATAATTTTAAAATTATGAACTTAGATATTCAAGATTTTAGCCATATCCATTTAACCAGATTTAGGTATGTTTAGGATGTAGCCAGAATCCTCATCAGCTGCCTTATAGTTACTCAAAATGTATATATATCCTCTTTTACCTAGAGATATTATACTATATTCTATAAAACAACATTTAAAAATATAAAAAAAAACAGTATCTCAAAATCTATTATTTAAAAGTAAGTATATTTTACCTAGCCTTTACTACCATATTTATTTATAATTATTATTTCTAAAATGTATACAATATTATTAATACTTTAATATTCAATATTATTTATTCATTATTTAAAAAAATATATTATGTATAATTATTATTATTCTCAAAACATTTTAATCTTCCAGCTTAAAAAGTCAATTTTATATTAATCCTATCACCAAATAACCTTGCAAATCAAAATTAATTTTAAATATATATACAATAAATATATATATGTATTAAACTATACCAATAGTCTACTTCCATTTTTTTAAAAACAAAAGCGCGACTTTTGTCAAAAATAAAATTGTAATATTTTATTCATTTTAAATATTAAAAAAAAGCATTCAGCCCAGGACGCATCACCCTGCCTTTTCTCGCAAGGGGCACGCAACACATGCATCATGCAACATGCAACAGCGGCGTGATTGCAACGCAGCGAAATAAAAAAAAAGGAAAACACCATCTAAACAGGCATATGTGCATCGTTAAAAATAAATGAAAAAAACTGCATGTATCGAAAGGGGGGCTGCAATGGTGTTTGTGTGTCAAAACGGGTTGCCAAACCACTCTTCGAAGTACATAATAAATACACACACAGCACACACTGTGCACACGGCACACTCGCAGGACAGGAGAAATCCCTATGGCAAATGTATATATATTTTTTTCCAACCTTAAAACTGGTTTTCGATTACGTCGTCGTATGGCTCACCCCCCTAGACAGCGAAGCCAAAGGTTGTCTTATCGATCTCCGAAGCACAGGCACTTGACCAAAGGCAAAAGCAAATCCATAGGGATCTTGGATCCTTCAGATCCTTAAAGGAGATTCAAGTAGGTTTTATAAAACTATCGATGTGCGTCCACGTCCGTGATTTTTAACTGCAACATTAATCGTCAACATTTCAACTGTCAGCTGTCACTCACGATAAAAACTTTTCGGGGGGCTTTGTCTATAATTTGCGACACTTCACACGCACACATCAGCAAGAGCTTCATTAAAATTAATTAATGCTTAGGCACACCTTAGGTACACAATGAGAAAGAAATTGTTTGAAACTAACTTTAAGTTGGGAAAAGAATTTATCTTTCTCTATAGTTTCTAGTAAGTGTCCTTTTAGTTTTTCTTTATTGTATTTTGTATTTTATATATTTACCCTTAAATATACTTATTTTAAAATAAATTATATACATAAAAATAGGAAATAATATAATAAAATGATATATAAATATAATATAATAATTGCAAAATTCAATAGTCAGTTGATTTATATTTTAAACAATTTTTCAGTTTTTGGTTAGAGCTCTTTGGTAAAACTTCTTAGAAACGCATTTAAAAGAAACATGTTAATATAATCTACAAAAATGTATTTTTGTATTTATATTTATAAACAAGTTCTTCACGTTTTAATTTTGATTTTTCCCAGGTGTAAAAATACATAGAAACACCTCTAGGACCCAAAAACACTGAGTGGGGGGCAGCAGGGGATCGACATCATTAGGGTCGTATCAGTTTACAGTGTTTGTACCTCGACGGGGCAGCCGAAAAAATGTGCACAAATTAAATTAAATGAAGTGAGTGTGAAAATGCTGCAGGTGGGAAGCGTGGAGGGGGCTCAATGGCTCAAATGGAAAGCCGCACACAGTGCAAACGTGAAAAACGCCGAAATAACCGTCGGACGACGGGGCCTGGTCAAAAGGAAACACGCTCAAGTGACTTCCAACTTGCCACCAAAAATAACGAAAAACACAAAAAAATCCCCTCCATTCGGTCACCTGTACCCTCTCGTGTCTGCCTGTTGATGTTAAATCAAGATAAGCAAATTGTTGCCGAAAAATAGAGGCACAAAGGAAGCGATTTGGACGTTTTAATGATGATAGAGCATGACACAGAATAAATGAAAATGAAGTGTGGATAAAAAAAAATCATTTAAATTGTGGGTTCAACAGAACTTGGCAGAAAAAGTGACCGAAGAGAGTGCTGCTCTTGATTAATGGATTCGAAAGGATTATTCAGATACTCCTCAGGGAAAGACACAATGACAGGCACAATTGTGTGCAAGCCAACACCAAAGTCATTGAATGAGGTATTTAATTATTTTGCAAAAATAAATATATATATATTACATAAGTCTTATATTTGTGGAAAGTCCTCCAAAGCTAGGCGAGCCCTTCGGGTCTTTTTCCTCAAATGTTATTCCGAACTCAGATTCCGAAAAATCCGAAGGGCTACACTCTGTCTCCGCATTGTCCTCATCCACCGGCCCATCAACGTATGGATTCAGAGCAACTTGTTGGTTAATCCAGTCGTTCAGCTTGGCCACATTGGTGTAGACATCGGGAGTCCCAGCCGCTCCACAATTAATGTGCCAGTTGACGATGCCCACCTGCTGGAACTGCTTGGGATCTCTGGCCAGTGGACATACAAGTGGATAACCATCTTGATCGCAGACATTCCTTCCAATTCCTCCGCCGGCACAGATCAGGCTGTCATCAAGCCGGAAGGCGGCGCCCAGCCAACGCTGTAGCTCCTGCTGACAGGTTGCTGTCGACACCACTGGCAGTGGCAATGTCATCATACTCAAAGACTTCACACGGCAGCTGGTGAGGTCCAAATTCCTTATAGAAGTTTGAGTGGCCAGATTGATGGGAGCAATTTTGGAGGTGAATTCGATGGGTTTTTTAAGAAACAATAGGGCCAGGTTGTAGGCCCCCGTTTTCCGACTGAAGTTGGGATGGCGCACGATGGACCTGACTCTCAGTTTCTCGGCGTTCCATGGACTATCCCCAATGAGCACTGTCATCAGGCTTGCATTACGATTTTCAACAAACTCCCAGGCAGTGAGCACTGCATGCTTGGAGACCAGAGATCCGCCGCCGAGAGGCTGTCCACAAGTGTCCGCTACAACCACAAGCTCAGAAAGTTCGACCTTGTTATCGTCCCATTCCTCCGTTTCGAATGCAAAATTCCAAGCCTGGGCACAGGAGTAGGCCAGGACCAGGCACAGGATCGAAAGTAATCCTTTGGATTGTGACATTTCTTTCAATGATGTTGTAAAGAGACTGATGGCTTCAGTTTGCATTCCGAATATTTATAGCGAGACTCATTAGCAAAATTCCTAATTTGATAAGAAAAATTGCATTTTAATATTTGTAATTTCCAAAGAACAGAATTTCTGTTGAAGTTTATTTATAAAGTAGAGCCGTTCATTCAGAAATGAGAGCAGATTCTCTAGATCCATGTATTATATACACAATCAATAGGTTGCCAGATAAGAATGAAGTGTTTTTTTTCACATGAATTACAATCATTATTTATATTATAATAATTATCATTTATGAGGAAAAAGGAAGGTTGTTCGACTGAACCTTTAGATTTCCAGAAAAAAATTGTCATCAGTTTAATGGCATTTCCATTCTTGAAATCACTTCAATTTCATACAAATACTTTATGTAAACATATTACAAATATGTAAATATGTATGTAATGTAAAATCATTTTTTGCCGTGGGATAAATAAATTGAATTTATTAAAATAATAAGATGTGTGTTTATTGATTAATTAGTGGGTGGCCAGGGAATCTAGCGGGATTTAGACCTTGGTGAGGGCTTAGTATATTTAAAAGAATATTCATGTTATCTTGGTGTGCCACCTTAGGGGCTAGTTTTCAAATATTTTGTCATCAGGTCCCATTAAATCCAAAGGTTCACACTCTGTCTCTGCATTGTCCTCATCCACTTGCCCATTAACGTATGGATTCAGTCCAATTTGTTGGTTAATCCAGCCGTTCAGCCTGACCACATTGGTGTAGACATCGGGAGTAGCTGCCGCTCCACAATTAATGTGCCAGTTGACGATGCCCACCTGCTGGAATTGCGAGGGGTCTCTGGCCAATGGACATACAAGTGGATAGCCGTCCTCTTCGCAGATATTCCTTCCAATTCCTCCGCCGGCACACATCAGGCTGCCATCAAGCCGGAAGGAAGCGCCCAGCCAACGTCGTAGCTCCTGCTGACAGGTCGCGGTCGACACCAACGGCAGTGGCAATGTCTTGATACTATCACCCTTGACAATGCAGCTAGTGAGGTCCAAATTTCTTATAGAAGTTTGAGTGGCCAGATTGATGGGAGCAATTTTGGAGGTGAATTCGATGGGTTTTTTAAGGAACAGTAGGGCCAGGTTGTAGGCCCCCGTGGTCTGACTGAAATTGGGATGGCGCACGACCGTCCTGACACGCAGTTCAATGGAGTAGTTCCATGGATTATTACCAATGAGCACTACGAGCTGGCTCACATTACGGTCTTCAATAACTTTCCAGGCAGTGAGCACTGCATGCTTGGAGATCAGAGATCCGCCGCCCAGAGGCTGGCCACACCTTATCCCCAGAAACACACGCCAAGGAAACTCTCCCTCCTTGTCGACCGATTCCTCCGTGGCGATGCCAAAATTCCAAGCCTGGCAACAGGAGTAGGCCAGGGCCAGACACAGGATCGAAAGTAATGCTTTCAATTGTGACATTTCTCACAATGATGTTTTAAAAAGACTATGATTGCTCTGGTTAACATTCCGAATATTTATAGGGAAATTCATTAGCAAAATTCTTGGTTGATAAGAAACGTTTCATTTTTATTTTTGTAATTTTCAAAGAACAAAACTTATTCTCAAATGTTAATATCAAATTTAGCCATAAATTTATTTTAGACAAAATAATAAGATAGGAATTTTGTTTTTTTTCACGTGAATTATTATCATTATGTATATTATATTTTTAATATGAACATGTATGCGAAAAAACAAACGAAGGTTATTTGACTCGACCTTTAAATTTCCAGGAAAAAATTGACTTTTTGGTCGAATTCGAAAGTCATAAGAAAATATACTTTTGGTGATTTGAAGATATTAAGCACTTACATTTTTAGATTTATATAAAAATAAATTCATTTAAGAAAAAATTCTTTCTTTTAAGGAAATATAATAAGAAAACTATATCTTTAATGAACTATTTCTATGTAAATATTCAGTACTCCTTTCCCGATGTATTTAAGATAATTTTTTGTTTCTTAAAAAAATTCATTCCAAATTTGTTTTTACTCAGAACGATCATAAAATTAAGCAAATTGGATCCACGTCCTCTACACATGTATTCGCACATTTGGAACCGACATGCAACTTCAGGCGGCTCCTGATGTTTCCCATAAACAAAAGTTTCGATAATTATTATAATTTTGTTTTATGCTCCGTTTGCTTGCACTTTGCGTTCCTCCCTTTTGGCTTTGAGTCGTCTGCCTCTCAAATTTTCGTTGTCATAAAAAAATATGTCCAAAAATGTCAAAAATATGAGTAAACGTCAAGTGTGTGCAAATGGTGGTATATTTATACATATTTATATATATATTTACACTGAAACCAAAACAGTAAGCATTATTTAGTAAAGATAACTTGTTAATTATTTTAAAATTTAATTAATTCACTACTAAACATCGAGCCTTAGGAAGGTACTTACAAAGAGATCACCTTGATATATAAAAAAAAAAAATTAAATAAAAAATTGCCTATGTATAAAAAATAATATATGTTTTGTTTGGTTTAGAAATTTATGTAAATCGGGAGCAAAGGACCAATGAAATATATGGATTTATAGAATATGCTACGACAAAAACAAATCGAAAATATCGATATGTTTCATTTTAAAAATACAAAAAAAAAAATGTATTTTTTTAGAAAAATAACTGTGAGCCATATTATTAAATATATTTCAATATCGTATGTACATATTCAAAATATCTTCAAAACTAAATTATATTCAATCACTTCATAAATATTTCCGACTACTATAGTTGGAGCTTGTCTTTGACTCAGTTCGATACACCAAATAGTATATTGATTTATCGCATATATATCGAAAATTTAAAATATTGGAAAATATATCGTCTTTCGCGTCTAATATCGATGCTATATTTTCTGGCAGCCCTATAACTCCACTGTTTTTTATTCTTATAATCAAAAGATACTTCATCTAAGAAATTTCTTATTTCAGTGCAGATATACAAAGGTGTGCTTTACTATATCTTAAATGCACCTTTTCTTGACTTTTTATTTCGTTGTGGTCGCTTAACCTGTTTCACCTGGGCGAGCTTCCCCCGAAAACCCCGAGAAAACAGTGGGCATGGTTCATTATCATCATGGTTATTATAATTATAATTTGGTGTCTGCTTTTTTGGGGTTTCCTTTCGAACAAGAACAGGGGTAAGTGCAGTTGGGACTGGATAAAACTGATTTAATTTATCATTTTTATTTTTGTTCGTCTTCATTTTGGGGAGACAGAGCTTCCTGTTATCCTTTTTGCTCCATTTTTTTGGGACTCCTTCTAAGCAGCGATTCTTAATGGGCAGCCAGGCGTCTCAAGGTCTTCACTGTCAACTGATAAAGAGATAATGTTGCACAAAAAAAAAGCAGGGAAGAGAACATAAGCAGAAGATTCGCAAAAAGTGAAGTAGCAACTGTCTGACTGCCACACTCACACACACTCACTCAGTAACAGGGAGCCATGATATCATCGAAGAAACAGAAACAGAAAGCAGCGAAGAAGACTGAAAAAAACAGGCTAAACCGCAGAAGCAGATATTCAAAGAAAAGAGGGGGAGAAAGGGGGAGTACACGTGGAGAATTTATCAACAAAAGATACAAATACATATTACAAAACAAAAATTATTCTATAGGGCTAAAGAAATTAGCACCTCCTTATAATCGATGTAACATTTTTGTTCTCACATTATCAAAGTTTTATCGATGTGTATACATTTTCTAGTCATAGATACATATATGTATTTTTTCCTTCAAATTCCAAAATATAACTTATATTTAAATAAATTTGGGTTTTTCCTTTTTGATAACTCTACTATTTTTCTCACTGAAAATACCCCAACTGACAAGCGAAAGAGGGGGCTAAAGACTCATTTCTATCCCCACTCCTCGCAAACAAACACACACAGCCACATCGGGGCAAGTTCAAGTTTGAGAGGCAGGATAGGATCCCATTCAAGGCCCCAAACCAGCAGACAGACGGAGCAGAACAATGGGCGACGTACTGAAAGGGGTACTGAAAATACAAAAAAAAAAGGAAATAAGGAAAATAAAAATAAAAAATTGCAAACAAGTTTCGCTTTTATTTAGTGCCCAACAACAGCGCCAACTTGCAGATTCCCCCGTCACACTGGCGCAGAATTCCACTCCACATACTGTATTGCCTTATATAGCAAGGCAACCGGGCTATGTACCCAACTTTGTACACCGATCTCTGGCGATCCAACCGATGCGAACGAATGTTCCAGCTTTACGTGCCGCAGCATAAAAATGGAACAGGCAGCTGAAAGCGAGGATACAGATGTGGTGAGACTTGTAGGAACTTTAAAATATACACAAATTTTAAAGGATCCATTTATCTTTGGTATCTTTTGATATCTTTATTTTTTTTTAGTTCTAGATCAAAAATTATAAATTATCGACATATTTTCGATTTTAAATTATCGACATATTTTCGATTATAAACACATAAAGAGGCAGTAAGCTTTTATATGGAAACCTTCATTAAATATGGCAAATAAATATACTAAAAGCAAATAGTAAATATTTTAATATAATAAAACATGAAAGAAATTATAGATATATCAATATTGTACCGATATTTAAGCCGAAAGTCGATATATAAATCAATATTTTAGTATTAAGACCCTTGTATTCCGTTTAATATATCAAATGAATATAATCGGTAAAAGAGACCAACTTAAAATACAATATTAAGTATACTTTTTGATCAAGTTACCATTTTAACGATAAGCTGAATATTTTTCGAGATATTAAAATTTGATAAGTCAAAGTTTAAAATATTTTTCAACTGATTTTATATAATTTTATAGTAATAATATTAATATTAATAATATTATATAATATTATAGTAATAATATTATATTAAAGTGACTTTCTTAAATATAATCTGTGTTTAAATTAGTAAGCCCCTGTCATTACTTTAAGTAATACCTTAAATACTATTCGAATAAGATAGATGATTATAGGCACCTTATAACATATTTTATCTAAGTCTATATAGATACCCACATCTGTAGAAGAAGCAGCCAAAAGCGAAGGCGATCGCACTTAATGCTCCACTGATTGCACAACGATCGTTGAAAGGGAGAATGCCAAAGAGGAGGACCATGAGGATCTCAGGGGTATTTAAGGGGCATTTTAGAGGGGTATATGCCAGGGAGAAGGGGACCGCAGCGGAATGGTGCAGAAGACACAATTGTAGCCCACAGTCGGTGTCAGTAGGTAGACCCCCATTCCGACCATCATCATGATGATCTCTGCACTACATATAGTAAGTAGTATATGGCATGTGCATCTATGTGTGTCACAAGGAGCTGAAATTAAAGTAAGGCAGGAGGTTTCTCGGACTGCCGGCATGTGCGGATAGAATAGTCGCCCCCAACGTCTCTCCTTCATATACGATTTTCCACATACAATGGGCATTTAATTATTTAACCCTTCCACAAGTCCCCGCCACGACAGGCAGCCTTAACCGACTCCATCTGGCTGCAACTTTGTTGCAATCTGGCAGAAAAGTTGATGTGTGGACTAAGGGGTACCCCAAAGTCAAAGTTTAAGGAAAACTAAAAAAAAGTATTCTTAGAGTTATTTATTGTTTCAATATTTTATAATCCTTGGAAGTATTAATATACTCATTTTGAAAGTATATAAGCCCTAATAGTTTTATTACTTTATATTCTATTAAATCTTATAAAATATTAATTTATATATTTGAATACTCCAATATAAACCCAAAAGAAACCGAAACACCCCTCAAGCCACCTTTTACCGATTGTAATGAAAAGTGATTTTTCAGCCATGATGAGCTCTCCTCTCCAGCTGCCGTCTGATTAATCGCGAATCGTGATGGTGCTATCGGCTCCGGATCACGTTCCGACTCCAGCTGAGATCTCATCCTCGTCCTCCTGTTAGCGGAGGATCCGGATCCACCCAGCCTTCGCGTGATTGCGTTATAAATAGTACGTTGGGGTATTTAGATCTTAACTCACAGATATACATACATATATACAGAAATACAACCAGGGAATATGATGGCCCTGGGCCCAGTGGGCGGTGTGGGGTCGTCAGCAACTGATGAACTGCAATGGGAAAATGGAATTCTCGACGTCCGCTAATTGGAGTCCTCGCCCCGCCGACATTCTCGAATGATTTATTCCAAATATTTACACTTGCTCTGGCCTTATAAATCTCTCCCCGCCAAATGCCATTTAAATGTTCTGTTTTTGTCACGCGATCGGTTATAGGGATCCCCCTCCAAGTTGCTTTCCTCTAAGCATGTGGTTTTCATTTCATCGTGACACAATGTCCAAGTAAGAAAAAAAGAAAAATAAATAAGTGCCAAGTTCAGGCTGAGCTCTGTTTGGATCAGCGATCGGCCATAAATAACGACATGGTTTCGAAAACCACTCAAAAGAAGCTCCTTCAGTTACACAGCAATATCAAAGAGTGCATGAACAATTGTATATAAGTTTTAGATATTTGTATAATATTGAGAAAGTAAGTTCAAGGTTTTTTTTAAGAATATAATTCTTTTAAAACCCCTAAAAATGTGCCTAGAAGGAAGCAGTATAATTTGTTCAGTTTCAATTGGTATTCTTGTAGCATAATTTTAAACACTTTTAAAGGGCTATAACACTCAAGAGACTTATAATCACCCCAGTATAAATATCATATTATATTATATATAATTTGGTTTTATATATATTATAAAATTATCTATAATATATTCTCTCTGTGTATTTACAAAATACCATTTCCGCGAAGTCAGAAGAATCAGAGTGTTTGTTTTTCAACCATGGATCGAAGAGAACAATAATGTTTTTATGCTTTTGTTGCTTTAACAAAAAAATGCAGTGGCAGATAACGAAGGACCTCAGGATCCCCGACAGCGACCTTCTATAAATCAAAGGCCAGCTACAAAATCCAAAGTTAAACTTATGGCCTCCGATGCCGTGCTGACAACGGCCACCTTTAACCCTTCCCCGAAACTTTTACTAATTATGCCGCGAGTCGGGAACCAAAAAAAAAAATAAATATATAAATAAATTGTTTGAGAAACGACTTCTTCTTGGGATTTTTTTTTAACTCTTCGGCGGCAGCAGCAACAAAGACTCCCCTTGATGGACGACACTCTGGGGAACGTTTTGTCCGACAAATCCCCGCCCACAAGCAAATTGCTTACGGGGCAAAATGCAAATCAAAATGACAAAAGCAATTAAATTTAACCCATTTCCAATGCAAAAAAAAAGTTTCACTTTTTTGTGGTTATTTCATGTGGAAAATGTACTGCATCATGGGCCAGGGCAACGGGGTTTTTCCCGCTCAACTTCAGGACCAACAGTTGCACGAAAAAATATAACAAATGCGAAAAAAATAAACGAAACAAAAACTAGACAAAGGACGCAAAAGGAAAAGGGCCTCTTTTAATTATTTGGCGCCTGCATGTGTCTCAATTTAAATTAGCTACCAGGCTTTTCCTATGGCTTCCCGAGGAAATTAAAATTCAATTTAAAAATGCCACGAAAAATAACAGGGAAAATCGAGGGAAAAAAGCTGAAAAAAAAACCGTACAACAAAAGTGGGCTAATTTGGTTATGGTACCCTCAGGGGGTGGCTCAAGGTCCAGGGGCAAGTTCAAAGGGTTGCCTTTGGAAATTAGTTTTAGAATTTATGGTGCAACCTTTTGGGGAAGGGGTTAAGCGCGCACATTTAGCGCGCCTTTCAATTGCCATAAATATGATTTACGATCGCTGGCATTTAATAAGGATAATTTTTATTATTTCATTTGCCTCGCAGTGCCACTGGAAATGCCCAGCATCCCATTCGGTTCACACCCGCCCCAATTAACACAAAATTGCAGAAGAGGCTGTAGCTCCTCGGTACTCTCGTTAAAAGTCCCCCCATCGGATGGACGCTCGTCCAATCCAATCCAATCCAATCCAATCCAATCCCGGGGCAAACTATTCATCAGTCATGCAATCGCCGCCGCTGCCTGCAACTCCAGCGTCTCCGCCGCGATCCTCAATGACATCGAAATGTGCGGCCGGCATGCCGGGAACTTCGCGGCAGACAAGTACGACAGACAGCCTCCGGAGATGAGGGCGGCCCCCGCCAGAAAACCTTGAAACAGCCCAGCAAAGCGACAGCCAAAGGGCTGGCCTCTCTGTCGCTCTGTCTTTCAGCTCCATGGTACACAATTCCCATCCTCCCCCCTATGTGGGCAATGGTCCCTCGCTTCCTTTGGTCGCGGGATCAGCACAAAGGCGGTGTGCAAAAGTAAACAGGGTACAGTGGTTACAATTAAACGAAATTATAAATTAAAAAAAAAGAATTAAATAATAACTTAATTCAAAATTAAAATAATTTACTGATTGAAAGAGAGATAAGTTAAAAGTGAAATAACTTACTAGACGAAAAAGAACCCTAGTTTAGTTAGTGATCTTGCAATGAGTGCCCCTAAAATTCCCAAGTATGAATTCAGTGACCTCAAAAATCTTGAAGATCCTCAGAAGATCTTAGGACACTGTGCAGTTTGTCCGCGAAGTTCGGGATGCCTTGGCACGACGCCTGGCCAGAACAAACATTGTTAGCACTAAATGTCGTCGTTGTCTTTCCCCGATCCCCTAACCCTTCCCCGGTGTTGCCTTAACCCTACCCTGCCTGCCCCCCTTCTGGGGCCATATTTACACGCGGTGCACGAAGTTGCAATGTGAATGTTGCTGGCTTGCTAGTTGCTCGTTGCTCGTTCCTGTTGCTGTTGCTTTTACTTGGTGTCGACAGATACGCCGAGGCATTAAAGTATAAAAATAAGAACGTCTTCCTGCCCGCATATCCCTTCCTGCCACCCGTTCCACCGCCCCATCTTTTTTCCGGGCCTTTTCTGGCCTTTTCATCTCCTTTCGTGGGAGCGCGGCTGCACTTGAAATTGCATTTACTCGACCTGGCCTTGAAAATGGCTTTGCCGCACAAAAAAAATTTACAGAAACTGAGAATCTTGCTAAATCTCACTTGGCCCGAAGTCCAGGCGGCAGCGGCAAATGGAAAATGCCAAACGAAAATGAAAAACAGAACTTCCTTTTGACTACAAGTAAAAGTTCTTAGCCCTAGGGAAATTCTTGGAAATATGATTTAGAAAATGGGATTTTAGAAGCTAACTAGTAAAATTTATCTTAGTTCTTTAAATAATATATTAATAATCAAGTGTCAATTATTTATATTTTTAAATAAAAATAATGAGCTCTTCCTGAATTCCTTTAAAAGGTATTACATTCTTAAAGCTCCAAAATATTGTTAAATTTTTAATAAATAACTTACGCTTTATTACAATTAAACTGTATTATTTATTAAAAACAATCTGTGTTTATACATTTTTTTAAAAAAACATTTATCTATAGTTTCTTTTCTAATTTCTCTGATTTTAATATCTTTTAGTACCCCCAAATCTTTCTGGGGTTAAGGCCAAATAGCTGATCCTCCTCAGCAGGCGCAAATGTTTTCATTTTATGTCCTCGCCTGCCATGACACGACACAAACCACTCAAAATGAGAGATGCAAGATGAAAGATATTCCCGATTCCCAATTTCCGAGCCTCCTTTCCCCTTCTAGCCATAAATTTAATGTGTGCAATTTCTCTAATATCGTATAGATGTGGGAAACCAAAGGCAGCAGTCCCATCGAAAGGTGCCCCAACTAACCACTGACCCACTCGAAAAAGGGAAACAACAGAGGGTTCCCTTGCACCGGCTTTAACTTGGATGTTAAAGTATGGCCAGAAGGCGAAAGCAAAACACAAGGCTTTCAAGAATGCACTTATAAAAATGTATGCTTAAAAGAATATTAAGGAAATATTAAAGATAATAATAAGAAACACTAGGGTATGTGAAAGCATAAGAAGCAGCTACAACCAATTTATAATTATTTAAGGTTTTAAATCAATCATATTTAGACTTTTAAAATTGTTTTGCAAAAATTATAACTATATAGTTAAGCGTTTAAATACTTTTCATAGTGTAATCCCCTGGTCCGTTTGTTTCTGGTTTCTGGTCTGATTCTCCTTCGGGTCCCTGTGGTTGCCTGCATTTTTGGTCATGGCCTTTTGGCACTGCTGCTGCCCCGAGACATTGCTGCACATTAATTATTGTTTATGTCCGGCCAGACAATGCAACATGGCTGCGGCTCCGGCTCTGGCGGCCGTGTCAAGTTCAAGGGTTCATTAAAAAGGGCCCAGACAATGGCACTTGGTTCTCGGTTCTCGGCCCACGACAGCAGAGCTCACCACTTCTCCACCGCTGCCTTAGATGAATGCAAAACCCTGCACCGGATGCACCGAAGATAATTTTCAGATAGAGGCCGGGTCTTATTTTCTAACCATTTTCAGAGTGTTTTTCTCTTTTTTTTTTAATGTAGGTGCAGCTGGGGCGGCGGCAACTTACACTCGTTCGTAATCCCAATTGTCGGCTTTGCATTTGCTCGGCGATACGTGTGACCCTAATCCGTATCGACATGTCGCTCAAGTTAGATAATAAAGTTGTACCCAGCCCCAGACGACGACGATGAGGGGATTGTCTCTCAATCCACGGTCTGGGTCGGGGTCTCACTCTGCTCCGAGTGGAGATTGTTAGACAAGTCGGCTGCTCCTATGACAATAAAGAGACAACGACCAGCTTCACCTCTGCTTTGAAAATACACTAAACGAATTTGTAGAAACTAAGTTAAAGGGAAATAAATTGAATTTTCTGATTTCACATATTATAAATAATATTTGTAAGCTAGTTTAGAAAGTATTGTGAAAAAGTAATAAGGAATAGAAACAGTAAAGATCATTAAGAATAATAGGCTTTCACACTGAAATTCAGTGTTGTTTGCAATATTAAAAAAATAAGTCGAAAATAATTTAAAATTGTATAGGAAATGTACTTATTATATTCAGTGTTCATGACATAAAAATGTTTATTTTTATGACAAACATTCATAATCCAAATTTAAAACCTTCTTAAATAACAAATATAAGCATTAACCCAAAGTAAAGCATATTCATATTTTTATAACTAATATTTCTTAAATTATATTATACCCCATTTAATTTGTTTTCAGTGCCTCAAAACCGAGCCCAGTCAAGCAATTTTTAATCCAATTAAAGTATGGATTTATGAACTACTCGTCTGTGACTGCGACGGTTGCAACTGGGAAGGTAAACCCTTTTTATGGCCAGTGCGTGCTCCGGCGGCTGAGAGAAAGGGTTAAAGAACCAGTGAGGTAATAGGGAGAAATTAGGGAAAATAGGGAGAAATGAGGAAAATATAGAGAAATGTGGAGAAATCTGAGATAAATAGATGAAATGGGGGGAAAACTGACAGAAATTCAAAAATTAGAGGAAAAGATGTCAGCTATACTTTAATGGCTCCAACGAGTTGCAAATTATCATCCAACTTTACTCCTTGCTGGCGCATTTCAAGTGCACTCCACTCGATGACAAAACGGTGTGAAGGTAAAATCCGCAGAGCAGAGAAGACAGAATGCAGAAATTCCAGGTAAAAGACAAAACCGCAAGAGACAGAAATAATTACAGATTTACCTTCGCAAAGGTAGCCAGCAGATGACAGCCGAGAAGTATGTGAAATTGAGATGATTTTAATAATTTTAACAAGAAAAGGACAGGAGAGAGAAATAAAGAATTTTAATTGACATTCATAATTTTTAAAATTCAAAAGTACTATATATTTGTCAAAGGAAAGAAGGAATTTCATTGAAATAATAAATATAATTATATAAACTTTAATTAAAGTAATGATTAAAACTAAAACAAAAAATAACAAAAAGTGTGTCTAATTTTGGTAGTTTATTAATTGATTTATATGTTTAAAAAAATTATGTATTTAATTTTGGCAATTTTAAAATTGATTTATATGTTTAAAAAAAACCCCTAAGCTCTAGAATTCTGCCCTTAATTAACACTTCTCAAATCTGCGACAAAAAGGAACCTCTTTGGCAGCTTTAACCTTTCTAGGGTTAAGGCCTGCAACTCTTTTTTGCACAATGAAAAAGTCGGCAAAGAATTATCATAGTAATCTTGATAAGTAAACGCACACTCACACTCACAGTGAGTGAATGTATGCGTAATTAGCATGCACGCAAATAAATTGTTAGCAGTTGCGGGTTAAGACCCATGGGCGTGGGGCCACAGGGGGTGCAGAGGGGGTCTGCCGCTCGATTTAACGAGCTGCGACTGCAACGGCGACGGCAATGCCGACAGGCACCGAGACAGAGACGGAGACATGGGGGCTTTCATCAACGTGTCAGTTTTGTTCCTTGGTCCCCCCTTTCCTGGACTCCCCTTTTTTGCACTTGGAAAACAATTTTGTTTTTGTTAGAAGTTTTCTTGAAAACAAATTTTAAAAACTTTGTTAATAATTGTTTAATGCTGTTAAAATAATTTAAACTATGTAAAAATATATTAGGATATGTTGAAATATTTTTAAATATATGTTTAAATATGTCAAAATTGCTTGGATAATTTTTTTTTGTGTACCGCCCTGTTGCCCTTGCACCCTACAACCCCCCAGCCAACCCCCTGAGACCCACCACACGCATTTGAAGAATTATGAGGCGACGGCGACGGCGACGGCGACGCACATTTTGCCGAAGGAGCTGCAACAGCTACAAATCTCCCCAGAGGCACCTTCACCCCCCCTGGCTCCCTGCCTGGTTTCGCCTGCCCCCTGCCACCCCCTTCCTTTTCGGGCCTCTTTTCTCTAACCAGACGCGGTGCATGCAACGTAGCGTTTCAATTTATGCGAAGTGATTCGTCATGCGGTTAACTTTAGAATCCGCAAAACCAAAGGCCCATGCATACTTGAGCTACAGTAGGCACTCATTAACGATCGATCTAAGATTTGAAGCTTTTAATGAAATTATAAAGAGATGGATTTGTTTTTTAGGATTTTATTAACCTGGGAAAACAAAAGCCTTCCCTAAATGTCAGCATAGGATATAGAATGCGAACAAAGAAAGCAGGAAATTGTGTATGTTCTGGCTTGATTACCCTTATTCTCTAGGGATTTTTACGCTTTTTTTTTAATGTTTAATGTTTAATAAGGCATTATTTTCCAGTCAAAATCTAAAAACTTTAAATCATATTTGCGAACAAATTCTGTGCTGTTTTTTAATAAACCTTAAATACATATCAGTAATGGTCTCTGATTGTATGTACATTTTGGATTTGTATGTTCATCTAAATGCAAGACTTTTCTTCTGACTCACTTTTAATAAACAAATGAAAATATATTTAATCAATGTTCAACTTTGGAAAATATCTAATGATATGTTAGTTTGGATTTTGCATGTGTCTTTAAATAAGCCCGACAAACACCTCTGAAAACATTTGGTCATTGATCTTTTGACAAATCATGAAAATGTTTTAAAAAAAACTAGTAATTGTCTATGTAAATTTTTGTTTTTGAAAGAACATTATACCGACCAACTCTGGAAGCCTTTCATTGATTTCTTTTTTATTGAAAAAATTTCCATAGAAATTAAAAAAGGAAATGATGTTCTTCTCTACATTCTTCACAGAATTTAGCCTTTAAAGCGTGTCTTCACTGTCGGTCTTTTGTTGTGGGGAGTCGTGTGAGCTGTGGCCTATGAGTGTTCGAATGTCTGAGTGCCCGGCCGCATGGTTGCATGGTTCTTGGGTGGTGGTGGTGGTGGTGCCGGTATTGGTGGTGCTGTTTCTGCTGTTTCTGATACTTTTGCTGGTGCTGAAGATGTTGTTGCCTAGGCCCCTTAGTCTCTACGCTGCAAGGCATTTGCATATGACTTGGGAGTCAAAGGGTGCGACGCGAGGGATCGCTGGTGCCGGGCCTTGAAACCTAGACGGCGACAAAGCCATCGTCAAGTCCAAGGCTGCGGGTGGAGATGGCTCCTCCACTGGAGGAGAAGGAGGAGGAGTCTGGTGTGTGTGGAGTGTGTTCGGTTCGCCAAACGACTCAATTGGCAACGTTGACACTGCCATTTGTTTCACTTTTCATGCCTTTTGTTTGAGCCAGCATTCCCTTTTGGCTTATCGCTTACTTTGTTAACCGGGTTCGTTATTCTGTCGAGTTTTTTTTTTGTTTTTCCTGCAATTGTTGCAACTGCAACTGCAATTGCATTCGCCATGGGTTTGGCCATGAAAAAGTTTAAACACCTCGACGGCCGGGTGAAATGTGTTGCATGCCTCCTTGTGACTTTCCTATTATTAGCTAACAGCCGGACGGGTTGGTTTGCCAACTGATTAGCCATTGAAGACCACGCCCTAGGCCTCAGGACTGCACTGGGAAATAGCTAAAAAAATTAAAAGAGTAATTTAACATAACTATTTAAGATGTATCATTTCAAGTTAAGAACTTTGATTTTTATTTGGAAAGTATTCCGACCGATTTATTTATTTTATTATACATTTGCTTTACTGTAATTATCACATATATTTCTTCTTTTTTATTATCTATAACATTTTCTATCTGTGTAGAAGCTCATGTCCATATCCGTAGGCCCATCAATTCCCCAGGCGTTGACACCAAACAATTTGTCAGAAGATAATTTGTTGTTGCAGCTGGCTTTGGGTACAGAACTCCCCCTCTTCTGCAATTCTTTTCCCCAGTTATGTTTTGCCATTGATAAGAGGCTAACGAAGTGGCTATTGTTTGCTTTGGGCCAATTCAGGCCCCCACCTCGCCCCAAACACTCATTTACTCAACCCGGCCAACAGATTGTGGGCCATTCAACCCGCCGCTGGTCACTGCTGCCTCGTTAGCCAATTTCCACCTTTTACACTTGATTCGTTGCAGCGTTTTGGGTGCTGAAAGTACATCTTTAGCATACATACATATATATGTAGATGCATTTTACGCACAAGCCATGCTAATGAATTAAGCATTTTCGTTGGAAAAATGCAATGAGTTGGCAGCTAAAAAGCTACAAATGAATAACAATCAGCCAATTGACTTGGCGACCGAAAATGTTAGAGGTTGAAAAATACATTAGAAAATGAGGAAATAACTATGTATATAGTTGAGGAAAATTTCTGAAATATCATGACAAAAAATACAGTTTGACAATGAATAATTTTAATAAAGATAAAGAAAAATTTAGTTTAAGGCCACTCATTCTATATTAAATATAAACATTTATATATTTAAATTATGAAAGAAGAAAATTTATTTTGGTAATAACTAAAAATAAAAACAATTTCAGGTTTCTAAAATATATAAATATTAGAAATTCAATAAAAAAATGTATGAAATTAATAGAGTTAGGCAATGAATAATGTTTTAAAAGTAAAGATGATGGCCTTAAAAGATGGCTTCAAACATAGAAATTTTTCTAATTTTAGAGTAAATTCTGAAAGAAAGGATTTTTAAAAATAAAAACATAAATATAAATAATGAGAATTTCGGGGTGCTATAAAATGAAATTAATATAAAATCCTTCAGATACATAAAAAAAATTGCAAATAATTAGTGAATTAGATCATGAATAAATATTGCATTTGATAAGCAATAAGGCTTATATTATTTTCCAATTTATATGAATACAAATAAATTACTTCTATGATCGAATCCAGCTTATCTTAACTGCCTTCCTATAACAGTTTTGCCAAGCCAATGACACAATTTCCAGGAAAACTTTTGTGACTCGCTTTATTCTTTTTTTAAAGATGCCAGCCGTGACCCTCCTTTGCCAGTCACAAATTTTCGGGGTTCAGGCAAATTTGTGTTTCCCACTCCCCTATTTTATAGGCGGCACTTTGATTGCTTTAGGCGCACGAAATCTATGGTCGTAGAAAATTAATAGATTCATAAAAAAGTGAAAAAAAGGCCTACAAAAAACGGGACCGAACGCACCGAAAAAAAGATTTCCGATATGTGCGTAGCGAAGTTCACAGAGATCTTGAGCTCGGTCCATTTTAATTTGTTAATTTACCACAATGTCTCCGCTCTTTCTGTTTTTTTTTTTTTTTGTATTTTGCGGCTCTTTTTTGGATCGTCTAACTTTGATTAAGCAGATGTTTTCAAGGGCTTTCAAAGGGAGAAGGCATATTTTTCACATATTTCGATCTAAGCTAGGGATCGTAGGCTGAAAGATATGATAAGACCAAGAAGGAATTTCTAGGAATATGTAATACCCTTTTTTGTGCTACAAATTAAGTAAGTTGAATTTATAAAATATATACAGAATTATATTCATAAATACAACAATTCAAAAACAAGGCGTAAATGTATTTTAAGATATTTTAATGGCAAATTGGGACTTAAATAAAAGAAAACATACAGTTTGATGTTCTCGTTTTATAATATTTTCACCCCTATTTAATCAATTATTTTTATATCTTACCCTTATAATTCAATATTTTATTTATTTATTTATTTCAGTTCTTTAAAGAGTATTTCCCATTCTCAGAAACCTATTAACGTTACCATTTAGCATGTGAATGAGATATATACTCCGAAAATTTTGCCTGCCATTTGGGGCTCCTCCACTCGCATCCCACATCCAGAACCACTCCAATCCACTCCGATCCAATCCGCCTGGCAAATGCGTAGTTACGCACGCTGACAGTCTTCTGTTTCGGTCTTCGGTTCTCCCCCATGGGGAAAGAGTCTCTCCTACAAAACTGAATAGCAACAATTTGGTTTTCATTTTATAATGAAATAGACGGGGCCTACTGAAATGGGCGGTTCCTGGAACTTGAGCGGATGTGTTGATTTATATGATTCTTTTCTTTGACATTGGGGGTGGAGAGCACCACAAATTACGTAAGTCCACAATTGAGGCAATTCCAAAGTCAGAACTTAAAAATTAAAAAAGGGGTAATTGTAATCCTGTGGGAAAGTCTGCTTTAAATAAGCTAAAGACACTCTAAAGATTTTATTTCCAGCATTTCCAGAATATTTTAAAATGTAATAAAAGTTTATTATTATAAAATCTTTAAAATGTTCTATTATTTTAGTTAGAATTGTATTTAAAAATTAATGTTAAACCCTTTTAAATGCTTAAAAGGCTTTCCGTTCTTGTCCTCTTCATAAAATTAAAAAAAAAAAATATTAATAAATAAATCATTCAGGATTTTCAGAACTTTTTTTTTGTTTTTAAATTTTTCAACTTCTTTTCTCTGTGCATCGATGACGGTCATGGTCTAATTGCACCCAAAAGGGTTAAACAGACATGCAAAAATGTGGCCGGGGAGGAGTTTTAAGGGGGCAGTGGTCTTCGTTGGGGAAATTTTTTGACCAAGCGAGGCGCATTAATCCAATTCCGATTCCAATTGTCACAATTTTCCCCCCACGGGAGCGGATGTAACGGTCCGCAGGCGAATGACAACAAGAAAAAAAAATCGCATGACACGATGTTTGTGGAAAGTGCAACAAAGGTTCAACTGTCCGATTTTTTTTTTTTTTAATATCTCTTGTGCATCGGTTTTTTGCCACAAATGAAATTGCATGACAATGGAACTGGGCTTGAGAGAGAGTCGGTTACCAAAACTGAGTCAAGTGAAGTCGCTATGCATAGTTTATACCCAGTAGTTGGTTGAACTAAAGGTCGATATACCAATTGTCTTTCGATATGAATATCGATTTTATCGAATTATATTTTGTCCCTTAATAAGGTGAATATACCTATTTGGGAATGTTGACTGTAATTGTTCTCAAAAAATTGTAACTTGTATTTAGTTCAGTTATATATATTTATCGATCTCTTTTTTCTTTAATCGATATAATCGATAATTACCATATGCAAATTATAGACACACAAAAATCTTTTAAGTTTCCAAAGCGTAATTTTTTATGGAATCCCAAAATTACTGTTTTTACTTTTGAAATAAATAAAATCTGAAATATATCAAATAACGAGAATCTATCTAGTCTAAAAACCTCCCGAATCCAGACTTGTTGCAAGTCGGTGTGGGCAATGAGGGAGTTCGGGAGGTGTGGTCTGGTCTCATGTAATTAACCTGCTAAACCGCTGTGACGCCAGCTGGCCTGATATTCATGTCGCAGACTGCATACACCCACTCCCGAGAGCGAGCGAGAGAGGCAATGCTGGGGCCCTAGCGCAAAATTTAAAATTTCCATAATAAATGACCAAAAATAAAAATAAATTAAATTTTAAGCAGAGTTGGCGATGGAGGAGAAGTGGTAATTTCCTGATGGGAGGAGCTCCAATATTTTGTGGAGCTCTTTCTGTACACCATGAATCCGCGTCTGTGCCATGTGCACTTGTGTGTTCTTTGGGGGTTGCTCCAAAGTGTGTTTGTATTTGCCAGAACTTTCATTTTCATTCGCAAAATACGGCAAAAAAAAAACAAAAATTAAAAAAAAAACGGAAAAACAAAGGAAAAGCAACCAAGCGAATGACGTGGCACAGAACAAATTTCTATAAATTTTGCAATGGAAGAAGGGGTAGCTAATAACAGTGACAGATGTGATGGAGGTTTTCTTTATGCTCGAGAAAATTCCTGCGGATTAGGAGACCTGCTGGAATAATTGAAAATTAAAACAATTATAAAGTCGGTATAAGAAAATGTATTAAATTAACTATATTTAACTAAACGCCAGACAAAATACAGTTAATTGAATTTTGTGTTGCTAATTTGCATTACTAAATGTTAAACAAATTTATGCAAATAAAAATAATAATACCAAAATCAAAGAACATATAATAACATTAAATAAATTTATTTCTTGTCTTTTTCCCCCAAGTCCAGCTTACTTTTTTCCCATTTTACATAGAAATATGTTGCTCATTTCGAACTTTATTAAGGCGTGTAAGCGTCTTTGAAAAAACCTTTGGCTAAGCATAAAAGCCACCCCATCCATATCGTAGACCCCGCCTCAGGAAGAACTTTTATGAGTCACTCGGACGACCGCAGAAATAAATTCGAACATAAATATGAGCATAAATATGAACATAAATATGTGTGTGCTGTTACAAAGAGGAAATCTACGCAACAAAATCGGCTAACAAAATGCGCAGTAAAAATAAATAGATTCAGAAGGCAAAGGAACATGCACTGAAAAAAAATCCCCAAAGCTTTCAGGATGTCTGAAATATCTATAAACAAAAAGATTTTATATTTCTTATTAAATAAAATGTATTTTTTGTAAAATTTGTTATGATTATTTTACCATAAGCGCAAAACTTTTTCCTAGTGCGATAACAAGCCGATAAACCAAAAGAACCCAAAAAAAATTTCTGTGGGGAGAGTGATAGCAGAGGAAACGTAGAAAGTGTGGGAGTGAAAATGGAGAGTCTCAACATGGAACACCTTGTGCCTCCCACTTTTACTCTTTTTCATCTCTTTCTCCACCTCCGCCTTCTATCACTTCCCTGCCCCCACACAAGCACACACACATAAAAACACGACCTCGGTTAAGGAAGAGAATGTTCACAAAACTTCTGGAAAAACTCCACAGAACATAGAAAAGAAAATTGGGTGGAGAGATGGGCCGGAGGGAGCTGGAGAGTTTCAAGCGAAGCCAGATGAATGCGATGAAAAGGAAACCCAAGAGGCGGAAAATAATGCAAAAAAAAACCGGCCTAGGAAAATGGAAAAATGTTCCATGTGCAAATATGTATAAGCACACCCACACAATCATGCATAGCCATACACCTACAGTTGTGATCTTAATCGGAGTATTTGAATATATGTATAAAGAAATATGAAACACTAATATTTTATAATTATGTAAATAAGAGTAATTTATTTTGAATGATAAAATTATGGAATTAAATTTATTTTAAATTTTTTAGTTAAGAAAGAAAAACTTTAACAAAGCTATTTTTATTACCGCGAATGTAAAGCGAAGTTCTTCACAAACACACACACACACTGACAAACCTACTCTCCCAGCCCCAAAGGAACACGAGCAGGAGGAAAGAGTGGAGCAGAGACAGCAGTTTCCTTTTGACGCACTGACGTAATGCGGCAAATGCTGCGCCAAGCTCCTCCCGTCTCGCTCCCACTCTCCTCTTTTACACATCTCCACTGCCAGCCCACTCCCCACCCCTTTCGCTCCACCACAACAATTTTTCAAGGTTTCAAGGCCCAGTAGCATAGAAAATTCACGATCAAGAACATGGAAAGTTCTCTGCTTCTCTTCCCGCGCTCCTTTTGGAGTTTGGGAGTCGAGAGAGCGACACGCGCAAAAATGTTTGCCAGAGGAGCAAGCGAGAGGAGGAAAGAAAAAAAAAGAGAGAGAGGGATTGAGGAGGGGAGCAGACAAGGCGGAGTTGCCGACTGCTTTTGGTGGTGTTTTTGTACGGCGGCTGCGCTGAGAGCGAACGAGAGCGAAAGGAGTGGGAGAGAACTTGGAAAGTGGGGGTTGGGGATCCATGGCACCCACAGAAGTGAGAGTGAGATCGAAGGGAGTTTGACTTTTATTCCTCGCTCGCTTACTCTCAAGCGAAGTTGGTGCCTTTTGTTGTTGCCTGTTGTGGAAGAGTGGGAAGGAGGAGTGCTGGAGGTGGGAATCTGAGTTTCCAGGGTTTCCAGGATTGAGGTTTATTTATGGCCCACGGCTTTTCGGCCAGCATTTGATACCACGTGTTTTGTTGGAGTTGCAAATAACACACACATACACAGGCCAGGAACAGGAGTTTGGGCCAACAGGAAAACGTTGGCATAGATAATGGCAAAACCGAAACGGGGAAAGAGCAAGAGAAAAGGGAAGAAGGATAAGGGGAGAAGAACAGCAGGACAACAGGACAACAGTTGCGAAAAAAGGAAAACAAATGACTCATTTGTTCCTGCCAATGCCATAAAGGGAGTGCAAGACAAAATGGTTAGATGGGAAAATCAATTGAATGAAATATATGTATGTACATATGTACATACATTCATACATGCTTATGTACATGTACAATGTACATATAAAAATGGCACTATATGAATTATTTTACTAAAATGTATGTTGCAAACTAATAAAAAGAACTTTAAGTCTTTTTTTTTAATAACCTCCATGCAAAAGTGCAATATTATTAGAAAAATCTTTCGACAATACGAATTTATTGTAAATCTGTGTTATTTAATTTAAGGTATCGTACTATTTATGCAATAAATCTACATAAATAAATCGAAGTCTATATATGTACATACATAGTACTACTTTTTTAAATCAAATTTAACTCATAAATTTATGTATAAGTGCTAACAAATTTGTTATCTCTTTAAACGAAGGTGAAAAATTAAGTTCCCAAAGGTATACTACAAATAAGGCAACTTCTATAAATCAAATTCTGTAAAAACTAGAAACTGATTACAGAAAACCAATTAACTATATTTTGCTCGAATAATAAAAGATATAAAATAAAGTGAGGTCTGCAAGGGAGTTCCACAAAAGTATTTAAAAACGCTGTTTGCAATTTTCACATGGGAAAACAACTCTTACTCACATTTTTTATTTGGTTAGGCCTTTGTAAAAAAAGAAACTAACTAAACTAAATTTCATTCAATTTCGTTACATAGAATGTTGTCACAAAGCCCCAAGCTCCAAACACGTTTCGGGGCGTTACATAAGCGAAAAAGCCAGTGGAAAGGGGGATTGAAAAGGAAAAGGAAGACCGTCGATAGGAAGATGGAATTTTGCGGGGAAGGGTTGTGGTTCCAAAACAGGAAAGCGGGCAAAACAAAAACCGGAAGAACAGGATAAAGTGGGCGAAATGTCAAAAAGTGGGCAGTGCAAGAGAATTGTTAAAAGTTTGATGAAGTCGGAGTAGAAGAAGATGAAATAAAAATAAGCCTGTTCTTCACTCCTGCCCACTCAAGTCTTGTTCTGCGTCCTCTTATTTTTCAAACATTTTAAAGCACGCTAAAAAAAACCTGTTTCTGCCTTTCTCATGTTTTATTTAAACAATATGATATTGATATATTGAAAACTTATACAAGATGCATCAACAGAATCTAGTTTTAGAAACAACGTTTTTAACGCTAAACTTGGTTTGTAGGGCTTACAAAACTATATAAGCTAGTCAAAGAAATAACATTTTTAAACCCAATGTCAATTACAATAATTAATCCAGATTTTTCATGTGTAGGAGTTGCAAAAAGAAGAAGAGTGTGTGCGAATGCTGCTTTCAAGGTCTGCAGAATAGAGAGAGAAACCGACAACGAGAGAGTGAAGTGCAGAGAAGTTCCAGAACCTGCTCTTCTGCCGCTCCTCTGCCGACGCCTTCCAAGCGCAGCCGCTGCGCTGCTGCTGCAGTTGCCCTTGGAACTTGAAAAACTCGAACGTGGTGGTGAAGCAATGAAAGAGGACGGGGTGGGGTGGTAAGCACCTTGCACTTGAAAACCGATGTGCGGGCAGCGCTGCCGCCGGTGGCGTCGGAGATTCTAATGCGCGCGCAGCTCCCTCTTTCCATTTTATGAGAATCTTCGTTGCAACTCCAACTCGAACGGCAACGACGACGTTGACAGCGACTGCGACGCGTTGCAGCTTTGGCGTTTCATTTTCGGCATGTTGCAAATTTCGTTTTCATGCAGCAAATTTCAATTTCATGTTATAAAATCGCACGATTTGTGCTTGTATTAGTGGTTCGGCGGCTTCTATGGCTGTGTGCGTTCCATGTGTGGTGCATGGTTGCATATTTTTAGCTCTCCGTCACTCCGCCACTTCCTTTTCTTCTGTTTTTTGTTTTTTTTCGCTGCCTGGGTCTGTTTCTTTGCCTCTCTTTGCCTCACTCCAATCTCACTTACTCCTTCCATTAATTCAATGTTGAAGGTCAGCGTGTTAGCAAATATTGCATTATGCATTTACATGTGTATTGGTTGGCTTATCAAACTTGGTCACATCAGAGTTATCGAGGGAGTCTGGTCAGTTTTGCAAGTAGGATTAAGAAATAAATGGAAAAACCAGGCAAAATGTGATAAAGGAAACAAACACTGAATTATAAAATGTATGAGAAGAAAGTAAACAGAAACAAACTTAATTAATATAGGAGTTCTTGAGAAATACAAGAGTATAATATTTAATGTTATAATACCTAATTTTTTCGATAAGTAATGTTACAAAAAAAGTATTTTGTGCTTCTTTTTCGTGTATGAATGAGACCCACTCATTAGATGAGTTTTTCCATGGGAATATTTAGGTTTCCCTTTACGGGAGCCATTTTTCTACCTCGTCTTCATTTTCCTCTTCACATCTCCATTTTCCAGCCTCTCATTTATTTATTATTCATTATTCTTTCACCTAGTCCTTGATTGCTTACCTGTACTTCGCTTACCTGCTAAACACATTCTACCATAATATCTTTTGGGACTAGTGGGCGGAGTCTCTCACTCCTTTTAGGAACTTAGAGTTAAGATGAATGAAACAGGCCTTATGGAACACCCTGTATATTTATTACTTACATATGTATGTATTATTTCGTATGTGTGTAAGTATACCAGCATAAAAAATACCCCCGAAAAATTTCAGAGCCAAAAAGTGCGTGCGCCTCGTCATCATCCGTACTTTTCGGCTCTTCTCCGCTCACAACTCCCACTCCTTCCAGAAATATCCTTGTGGTTGCTGCCACAAAAGGACAAATGAAATTTCAGCATAGATTTGCCGTCTCGCTCACTTTCACTTGGCGCCACTGAGCAAGGAGGATACAGGAAGAATATGGGAATACAGGATACTGAACAAAGTGGGAGGGAACAATGCGTACCCTGACTCTCCTAAAAAAATATGTATTACATATGCTGAACAACAACTCCGTAGATAGGAAAATAAAAATAGATTATTAATCAAAGAATATAAACAAAAATACAAAAAAAATTTGCATTTACATCGAAATATCCTTAGACCATTTGATATAAGAAAATATTTGAATTAAGAAAATACGTGATAATCTTGTTAAGGATACTTTAATTGTAATTTAAAATATTAATATAGTTGTTTAAACGAATAATGTATACTTTTGTTATATATTTTATTTATACAGAGATCTCGTTGACAAAATACAAATACTGAAGATTAAACATATAAACATAAACATATTTACCTAAACATAAACATATAACATATACATATATAAACATATATACCTAAAAGTTTAAATGGATAACAAATTATTTTCTAAAAGCAATAAGTTATTTATAGTAAAGGTAAAATGATTTCCTTGTAAGAACATTTCTATACATGTTTAAATGTAATTAATCAAAATCCTTTGTCGAAATCATTTCAATTCGATTCGAGTGTATGATATCCCTTTCGTTAAATGGGAATATGTATGTCTATAGGGCGAATGCTGACTTCATTTTGCTTATGTAAGCAAAGCGGAATGAATCAGACCCATATCCTGAGAGGAGAAAGGGTAGAAAGAGTCCTGGACTCTTCTGCTGCTGCTGCTCCTCATCATCCTTCGGCAAGTGCTTGACAAAATGGAGTTTGAGTTATTTTTGGCAACGAAACGAAATTACGACACCCTTCGACGCGACGCCAGAAAAACACACAACTCTCTCTCCCTCTTTATTTCTCTTTTATGTCTACATATACATATATTCCATATATACAGGCATTATGTTTACCGTTATATACAAAGTTATACGGGACTTGGGTTTGGCATGTTGCCATGGCAGTTGAATTTCAAACCCTATTTTGGGTTTCAAAGTTGCTTCCGATTGGATAGATGCGGGAGTATGAGTAATTACAAATAATGCCCTGCTCTGTCAGAGAGAAATTCGGGAATGGTGAGGTGAGGTTATGGGCTGGCGTTGAACACATCTGCCCGACACACCCTCAGGACCAAGGCCAAAAGGAGAGGTCTAAATAAATGGTAGGATGGTTAAATCGTTAGTGAAGGTTGGGGGATCCATAACCATCCGTGCGATGTATCTTGTGGATTCTCTTACGCCACCGCAGAGTTCCTTCAAGGAACACACTTTCACACCCTAGTTTCGAACTCAAATAACAGGAAAGCCAAGAAACACGCAAATTGTTTGGAAAGTCCAAAGTCATCATTAAAACTTGACTACATCGAAATATTTATGATATGTTTCGGTGCTTAAGAAAGTTAATCTGATAAAGCACTTGCCTCTTTGTTATAATATAACTCATCCTCTAATTGAAACTTGAACAAGAAACAAGAAATTACCTAAAAATTAAAAATCTTAATTGGTTTAGATTTTTTTTTTTTAAGTATGTTATTTTGAATAAATACTTATAAATAATAATATCATACTTAAATAAGAGTGACCATCTCACGTTAAAAACAGCTTAAATCAACTTGCTCTTCTTCCAGTGAGCTGCAACCCTGCCGCCCTTGAGGCGTTGCCAGCGTTGCCATTAATTATGCAAAATTTAACTTGATGCGTGTCGCCGAAGAATTATGAGCTCAGCTTTTTGCCCGAGGCTCTCAGACTCTCTCCTTCCTCTTTCTTTCGGCCTCCTCTACACATTTTTTTCCCTTGCAAAGCACACACATGCCATCAGGTCTTCTCTGCTTCTCCTCTTCTGTTTCTTCCGACTCTTCTTCTTATTATTTTTTTCGTTATGCATTGGTCATTAAAATTAGGTCAGAGCTGGGAATGGAACACAAAAGCAAAATCCTTGGGATGACAATAATAACAACAACAAACTAGTTCAGGCTTCTCCTTTGTTCCCTTCCTTCCCTCTCTTTCTTCATTGTTTTTTCCTTTCTTTCTACCACTTCGATCCTTTTAGCTAGAACAACAAACAAACACAAGCACACATCACATGTGTATGATCTTATTACGCAATGGCTGCCTACCTGACTTAATTATTATATCAGAGATCCCTCCTATTCCTACTCCCTCTCTTTCCTTTTCATCCCTAACCCTATTTTCGATTCTCCTTGTTCTCTTTCGTGGCAGGTCGAAAAGGAGCTCTGGAAACTGCGCAGTTTGACTCGCAAAATAAGTGGAATTGGACCTTGACTTTGTACCACATCGCCTGAAAGAAAAGGTACCCTAGATCCTGCGAGTCCTATAAGAATACCTCATCTGGAATTGTTCCGTTTCAATCCACGTTCCTCCTCCTTTTCCCTTGTTCTTCCACACGTGCCCTTATTTCACTGCTACTTCCCATTCGATTTCGCATTTTTTTTTTGCAACACGCGCAGCGGGAATTTTATATAAAATGGTAGTCAGGAAAGAGGGAAGTAAAGAGGGAAGGAGTCAGAGAGAATTATAAAAGGTGGTAGGGAGAGTGGGAAACAAGTACATGAAGCCTGACGAGGATACAATAAAAGGCTCTACGACGAAAAGATTAATTCAATATTGGCAGTGTCATTAATACCCTACTATTTGCTTAAATGGTTAAAACTTTAAATTAAAACTGTAGCGCTTGATCACATATCAGAACATCTATGAAAAATTCAAGCTTTTATAGTAATTTAATGTACAATATAACATACATACATACATACATTTTATTAACTAAACAAATATAAATGAATAAAATCAAGCATATGTACATATGTATATTTGTACTTTTATTAGTTTAAACTTTAAAGGGTATTTCGCTTTGATATTCTTCAATTTCATATTGCCTTGGGCATTTTTTAATGCCTTTTTTATTACCGGCATTCGCATGGCGTTTCGTGTGCATTTGTAAGCTTGCACATAGGGATTTATATACTGATGCGATACGCAATAAACGAGTGCGACAAAGAGAGGTAGCCCAGGTTGAAGAGAAAGAGAGAGATGGCAAACACAGTTATTCCAGTGGCATTTAAAGATTAGCCAAGGAAAGCAAAAGTGCGATGCAAATTCAAGGCACTCGGCAACCCTGTTTCCATATTGTTTACTTTGCCGGCTTTTCGCACACAAGCACTCTCATTCACATACACACAGGCACAAACATGTTCGATATTCCACAGCACCGCAGTCGAACACGTTCGAGGGGAAACGATTTGCAGCGAACACGCATCAAGCCAGCCTCGAACCGCAACGAAAGTGAATTTTAAAAGTGTAAGTCGCAAGAAAATTGCTACACAAACTACTAAAAATAAAAACCTCAAAAATATTTAGAGATTTACTTTGACACCCTTTTTTTAACACTTAAAATTTTACGATTTTTTTTTTTAAATATAGATTTGGCTTTAAAAAATTTAATTTGAAAAGAATTTACGTGCTTTAGAGATTTATTTTTTTAACAGGTTATACATATGTATAACACAATGGGTGAAAAAATGTTTTAAATACCTTTTAAGTAAATAAACCAAAATTTCTTTGTTTATTTTGTATCTTGATATATAATTTATCATATACACAAATAGAAAAAAAAAGAAAAACGTAAATTTTTTCAAGAAACCATCAACATTATATAGACATTACAAGACCTAAAAATCATACTCGAAAATAACCCCCCTCCTCCATATTCCGCCCCAATTTCCCCCATTTTCCCCGCACCATTTTCCCTTTTTAGCGCCAAAATTATTATTTTTCGAACGTCAAATGAAAATCGAGCAGTTGGCGGTGGTGGTGGAAAGTGAAAACCAGCCAACCACCACCCACCAACCCCCGAAAAAAGACGAGGAAAACCAAGGAAAACAGCGTTGGAAAACTCCAAACTCCGAACGCGCTGCCAATGCCAGCAGAGCGGCCGCCGTGCAGTCTCAGCCGGTGCCGGCGTCGACATCGACGTAGCTGATCCAAGTTCGAGCGAACAGAACAAGCAAGCAAAGCAGAGACAGCTAACTCTCTCTCTTTCTCTCTCCCTCTCTCTCGAACTCCACTCTCTAGAGCGCTGTGTTGGGTATGATTTGAGTTTGAGTTGGACGTCTCTTGTGTGTGTCTTGCGTCAAAATCGGTCGAACGTGTTGCGTCGATTCGTTTTCGCTGTTTCGTCCCTCATTCGTTTGTCCATTCGGTTTCCCACTTCATTCGTTTTTCAAATTTCAAAACAAACGGTTGATAACGGAATAAATATAATTTTCACTCAACGAGGGCGGTTGTGCCGCGGAAAATCGTAACTTTGTGAATTTCCAAGGAGAAAATTATCTACCGTTGACCAGCATCAGAAAAAATTAAAAACAGTTTTTCGTTTCATTTCAAGTTTATACGCTTTCGGACAGATTGAATTTAATTGTGTTATACTGGGTGTGTTTTATGCTGGGACCGTAATATTGTTCGCCGAATAAATGACATCCTGGTTGGGTTGAGAAATACAAATTTAATAAATATAAAGGATAATAATAGTCTGCAATTCGTCTGTCGACAGTTTTTGCGTTATTCCTTCTCCCGGTTTCCCTTTTCTTGCCGGCGAAAACAAACGGTAAAGCGTGCGGCGACAAAAACAAAAAGCAAACGAAGCAAAGCAAGATGTAAAGAATTGCCGAACATGGCGCCGCGTGTGTAGAAGAGAGCAAGGGAACAGAAGCAAAGAGATAAACAATAGAAACAATTTTTGATACTTAACGTTCTACAAAACAAAAATAACAACAATAATAAACTCAGCTCAGGTACAACAACAAAAAATTAAAGAGAAACCACAAAAATAGACTGCAAAACGTAAAACGCGTACTAAAAAATCGCAAATTCTTTTTTGGAAATATTTTTAATACACACGGCTAAAAGGTGTATGATTAACGAAGAAATAAAAAAGCAATAAGTAAAGCAAATTTATTTAGCATTTATACAAGAATTTTCCGACAATTGTACAACTTAAAGAGGTTCCGATAAATCTACAAATAAAAACAATCTAACAAAAATGAATGGACAAATTTCCATTAAAAATCCAGATAAATCTAACAAAAATAAATAACTAAGAAAATACGAGAATTTCCACGTAAAACCAACAAATAACTATAACTTCGCGATAAATACGAGAAACCAACGAAAATAAACCTCCAACATTCAAGCTACATACAAAAATAAATTCTCTATAAATAAAACTCTGGAAACATTCAATAAATAAATATCAAATCTGCAAGCATTTATAGAACACAAACATCAACAAATCAAATCGTAAATTTTCAAGCAATATTTTGAGATAGAAATTCACTTTGCAAAATGCTGATCCGCAAAAGAAATTGAGTTTTTTTAATCTTTAAAAAAATAATTAAGATTTCCTAAAAAAAGGAACAACCAAAAATAAAATAAAAAAATAAAAAGCAGCAGCGTGCGTCTTGATATTTTAAGGAAAAGCAAGGGAATTTATGGCGCCGCGTCGCAACAGTA
The DNA here is from genome assembly GCA_008042675.1 of Drosophila seguyi. Lineage (NCBI taxonomy): Eukaryota > Metazoa > Arthropoda > Insecta > Diptera > Drosophilidae > Drosophila > Drosophila seguyi. Next base: position 9,260 of record VNJU01010198.1, on the reverse strand, counting down.
ATATTAGCAGCAGTGGCAACAGCAACACGCAGCAGCACCAGCACACGCAGCAGCATACGCATACGCAGCAATTGTTGCAGTTTTACTCAGAAAACTCCACTTCCGGTTCCGTTCTAATGGCGCCTATGCAGGGCTCCGGAAACGGCGGAGGCGGCGTCGTTCGTTGCTGCCTGCCCAACGGCGACTGCCGCAAGCTGGACTCTTTGATTGCCCTCAACGAGATCTCATTGGCGGAATGCATCCGTGTGCTGTGCAACAACGAGAACTGCTCGGCCGGACAGTATATGCATCGCGAGTGCTTCGAACTCTGGGAGGCGGGAGTCCTGCAGACCCTGAAATCCAATGGCAGGGCCAGATCCTGGTCGGAAAGACAGCGACTGCAGCATCTGTGGACCAAGAAGGGCTACGAGCTGGTCCACAAGGCATGCAGCTGCAAGTGCGGAAGGGGACAACTGCGCAAGGACCTCGACTGGGTGGCTCCCTCGGCTGCAAATAATTCCCTGATTTACCTAAACGGTGGTACTAACAGGAGCTCCATCAATGGCAACCTCAGCGAGGACGATGACAAGAAAAAGGCTAAGAAAAAGCGAAATCGTAACAACAACAACGGTGGGGGAGGCGGCGGTGGAGGAGGAGCAGGAGGCAGCAACTCCAAGACACCACTAACCCAGAATAATGGCAACAGTTATGGCGGCATCACTCCCAATCCCAATGTGGGAGTTATAGGCTCTGGATTGCCACATAATAATGGTAACAATAATGGCAGTGCCACCAACAACATCAACTCCAATTCGACGGATCTGCTCCAGCCCAGCGTGGTGGCCACTCTGAGCAACATCCTCAATCCGAATAATGTCCTGGGCCTGGATTTACGGGCTCGTGCCGGCAGTCTATCCTCAAGTGGCGCCGGAAGTGGCTCCACATCGCCCTCGGCCTCGCAGTCCAGCGGCGAGATATCCGTTTCCCCCGTGCAACAGTTGCTTCAACAGCAGCAGCAGCAACAGTCGCTGCTCATGCAGAATGGACTGGGTCTATCCAAGAATCTGCTGATTGCTCCCCAGCAGCCACAACAGCAGCAGCAGCAGCAGCAGTACCCCATAAGGGCCCTGGCCAACATTAGCAACTTCAAGCCATTGGCCAGCTACGAGCAGCAGCAACTCGTGCAGCAGCAGAAGAACAAGGAGGTTGAACTTTATTCTGAGCGAGTGCGGTAAGTTGAAAAATATTTTAAATAAAAACATATCGAAATCCTAAAAAAGAATTTAAGAACAACAAATGGGATTTTTTAAAAAATATGCTCATCAAGTCTGCTAAGAACCTAATTTTTAAGAACCTAGTTAAAAAAATATATAGAACTTCCTTAAAAACTTTTCATAAATAAAATATTTTTAAAAACAATAAAGTAAAAAGAATGATTCACTTTGAGCTTTAAAATATAATTTTTATCACAAAAAATCCGAAAATGAATACAATACTTTTAGCAAAGAGTGCACATTAATTTAGTCCATAATTTCAATGAATCAAAACAATGCAAGGGTTCGTAAAGTGTATACTTTATATAATTTAGTTTATGCCTTATTGAAAAGTTGATATTCATGCATATGTCATATTTATAAGTATTTCACAAACTTGTGGCATTTAAAAGTAATAATCCATTTATAGGAAAAAGCAATATACATATATAATATAGGTATATCCCCAAAGGGAAATTCTAGGAAATCTATTTTAATATGAATAACACCATAGCTTTTGATAAAAATCAATATGACAGAAAATAAAATTCTAAGGAAAATGATTGCCAAAACTGATATTCTTAAGTTTTTGCCCTCTGTAAAATACAAAAAAAAAAAGAAAAAAAGATGCCAAGGGGCAAAGCAAAAAAGAGTGAAATTTGTGTGGCGAAATTCCCCAACATGTGGTCGGGGGCGCACATCAGCAATTTCAATATTTATTCACAAAACTTTTATCAATTACACTGAACGGCAGGGCAAAACGAAGGGGCAAAGAAACAAACTTCTTGCAAAACTATTACATTTGTTCATTTAACTTTTGGGCAATTATCGCAGAGGTAAAAGGTGTGCGAATATTCTATAAGCTAAAATTAATTTAAATAAAATGGTGATAATACCAATGTCAAGAATTCTTTTTCTAAAATGCCTGAAAAATCCCACTTCGATACTAGATGGATATTTTCTCATTCCATTATCGTGTTGCTGAGTGTTATCAACAATTGAGGCGTTTGTTTGCCCATTTTTCGTTCGTTTGCCGGGCTCCAACGTCTATATATTATATAATAACCTTGATGTTTTTTTTTCCTTTGACTAATTCGTTGGCTGAACAGCTGCAGAGTATATGCAGTAATATTAAAAAAATTAAATCGTTTTAATAAAACAGTTTCTATCTCGAGGAAGTTGATAGTGTTATTTTTAATATTCCAGTAAATTCAGAATTGATTCGAATAAGACAAGCGACAGACTGTCTATCGGATACCTTTTGATATATTCTTTTGTAATGTTATTTTAATTTCCTTCTGATGTTTCTTGATGAGTTGTTATTTCCTTTTTTCGTTCAGCGAGTTTCACTTTTATTCATGGCAGTTTTTTGTTCTTTATTCTCCAATATTATTTTCTTCTTTTTTTATTTATTTTTTTTTGTGAGACATAAATCATAAAAAATTAAAATTATTGAAATTTATTTGCTGCCATATAGCAACAGATCCATCCATATGTATCATCTGGAATTTCAGACACATGTTTTTCTTCTGTTTCTTGTTTCCTCCTATTTATTTTAGGGGCCTGAAAACATTAATATTTCCGTTTCCAAGCGGCGCTAAAAAAATGTTATTTATTTCGATACTTTTCTGGATTTTTCAAATAAAAAAAATAACTTGAGAAAAAAGAATACAAAAAAATAGAGCACACCAAAAAACAAACACGACAAGAAATTAGATTGTTTTTGTTGTTTTGAACGCGATCTTCAGGTTTATTTCTTCTTGGTTTTTATATAAGAATCTCAACCCCTCTTTTTTTATGCCGCGTTCTTTCGCTCTTTTCTTCTAAGCTGAGAACTTTGTTTTGCCTTTTATGGCATAATTCCATTCATTCTTTTGGTTTTTTGCGCTCTCTGGCTCTCGTTCTGCTTTTATTTGTGTGTTTCTGTTTTTGCCCACTTTTCAAGGCCACAATATTGCGTTATTTTTTTGCGAATGTTTTCACTCTCTCTGATCGCCTTTAAGCTCTATTTTTGAACACTCTTGCTCTCTTCTTGATTCTCTGTTTCTTGTTTTTGCCTGCAATTTTCGGTCCTCTTTGGTCTGCAATTCCTTCCCGCTTATCAGCAAAGTTCTGTGATGATTTGTGTTTAATTCAAAAATAAACGTCCATAAAATTGTTTATCGCTCTTTTTTTTTGGTTTACGTTCTTTTTTTTCCTGTTTATTTCTTGTTTTGTTTGCATTTACTGGTGTTTATTTTTAGCGCCACACGCGGCCCATTTTTATTTTATTTAATTTTTGCACAGTATTTTTTTTCATTGTTATTGTTATTGTGTTGGTAAACAAACTTTGCTGATTTAAAAAAAGTTGAATTCTTGCCTTTTCTTTTAAATTTATAGCTCTGTCTCTGTTAAATGAATGAAATTCTGCTTTGTGCGTCTCTTTCCCTCTTTTAACTTGTTTTGCCGGCACATTTCCAGTCTATGTGTGTGTGAGTGTGTTTTTTGCTGTTCAATGTCAAGGTTAAGACACATTTTATGTATTCATTTTCGGTGGGTGGATGAGGCGGAAGTTTGTTTGTTTTGCCTGCCATTTCCCGAACTTTTTTTTTTTATATTTGCAGAAAGCTCTTCCTGCGCGGTCTCTCTCTCTCTCTCGTGATGTCTGTCTGTCTGCATATTTCCTAATCCATAGGCCCAAAAATCTTAAGAGTAGGGTGCCCCTCCCTATACCCCATACCTTTGAAGAAAAAGAGTATATAGGGATAAGAGGTAGAAATGTCATATATATGTAACTTTTATAAATTAAAATCTCCGTTTTTAAATACCAAAATATAAAGAAAATGTACCGGGGTTTTTTTCAAATTCTTTGTAATAATCATGTTAAAGATTGCTACATGATTATTAAGAATAAGAAGCAAAATAAAAAGGTATTATCTAAAGTATCAATTATATTGACAACCAAGTAATTTTCTAATAAATTATGTTGAATAACCTTTTTATTAAATATAATATCATTATATCAAGGCTTAAATGTATACAGGGTATATACGAGTCTATGTATATATTTCCTATAAATATTTCCCATTATTTGTATTTTTCACGCCCCATCTCCAAATAATAGCGCAATATGTAACTTTCCCGAATGTTCGAAATATCGCGCGTGCACAACTGCAAATAAATTGCGAAAGGCAGGCCAAGAATAGAAACTTAAAAACAATAACAACAAAAACTACAAATTGCAATTCCAACTAGAAACCGTAATAACAACAAAGTAACAACACAGACAGCGTCTTTACATATTCGTTTACCCCGCACAACGGGGCGCTAAAAAGGGCGTGACTAACTGTGCAATGGGGTAAATAATGCCTAGATAAGGAACAGTTAAATAATGAAATTCCTTTTGAAATAGTTGGTTATGGAATTCTATAAGGCTTTTTACTAAAATTTGTATTCCTTTTTTTATTTTATTTATTTGTATTTTTACCTAAAATATAACAGTGAAATGTTTTTAAAAATATGGGATCACTATTAAAATATGAACCCCCTTTTTTGGCCAGCTAAACTAAATACTTTAATTTCAATATTGGTTCTTGTATATAAAAATATAATACATCACTATTATAAGTCTCAGTTCATTACCGTCAATATTTATTATTATTTATTATTACTTTTCAACAGAGGCGGAAATACCTAAAGTAAAGTATTCCCTAGTCGCTAGCCAAAAACTATTGCGTAATAATTGTGTTCAGATCGTCTGACAAATATGCCACTCCCCCCCGTTGTGAGTGTGAAAAATAAAAAGAAACAAAACTAAAACGAAAATTAACAACTTTCGCACGACTTTGGCTAGAAAAGTGCGAGTGAGAGGTGTTGTGGAATATGCAAAGACGTCCATAGTATATCCCATATCGGTGCATAGTTTATCTTTGAAACTGTGCCCGGGGAGGTTCTACACAGTAAATATGATTGAATTATAGTCGTGAGGCATGGCAAAAATTTCATTTAAATTCTGCATTTGTTTTACTCGTTATTTTCCATCGCCCTCCCTCTGCTCCATTCCGTAAAAGCAACCGCACAACTGTGCAACTAATTGAGCACGTTCCAAAAACTGTCGTCTAGACTTGAAGCATAAATTTCTGCACTGTAAAATTTTTATTAACGCGGAACCCCCATTACAGCCATGTCGATTACGATTTCTGTTTGTTTCTGCCGATGTTCTCGCCATTGTTTTCGATGTTATGGAAGGGGCAAACATATCATCATCCGTATTGGATGTGGTATAGCCTGGGTTTATGCTTTTCGGTATTCTCTGAGTGAGGTTAGGGTTTCACTTTTCGCTCCACGCGGTGATAAATAAACAAAAGACGAATGTGGAAGCGGGGCAGCGGAGCATGAAATGAAATGGTGCGACTTGGATCTCGATGGCTATATGCATACATTTGGCTTACAACGATGCAGAGAAAAAAACTACATGTAATTTTTATATATGTGGATGATTCTTAATTATACAAATCAGGCCAAAGAACTGTTAAAATATATATTTTTAAGCAAGAAAAATAAGCATGTAAAACTTTGATGTAAATATTAAGTATTTAATAGTTATTTTCTGTGTAGTATACCTACGGCCCATAAAAGATCTTCGAGGGGGATGGGCAAAACCTAGAGGTAGAGAGCAATTAACTACCTTTTTTTGGCAGTCAAATTGAGGAAACATTAAAAGTAGCAGCGCCGCTTCTGACACTTTTTGTTCTTTTCGAACAATACAAATAAGTTCCTGAGTAGTTCCATCACAGCGGGCTACCACTGTAGCGCAATAGAGACTCTAGAGACTCCCCCGCACACAAAATTTGTAACCGCAACCAAATCTGCAAAACCATTTGCAAATTAAAGCGCATAACGATGTGTGGGCTGAAATGGAAATATCTGTATAGGGAGAGGGAAAAGCAAAACCTGGTGAAAAAGTGTTTAGGGGTCCACAAAAGGAAGGAGGGAGGGGCGGGAGTACCTCCAGGGTAGAGCTCACCTTTTGTTGGATATCAAATCAAGTATGCATTGCTTACCCGATTTCCCTCCTAGGTTCCCCTTTTAAAACCACAAGAGCTATTAATGAAATCTTTGCCAAAACGATACGCACACTGAAATTTAAATAAACATATTCATATCCAAGGTATTCCATACAGTGGGTGAAGAGAATTTTAGCGTTATTAAAGGAGTACAAAAATTTTAAAATATATAGTATATATTTTATTAGAAGATAAGGACAGTTCTTTACAGTACTAGTAGCGGGGGGTCTCATTTTATACTTCGGAATTTTAAGCACATCCTTTGCATTAAAATGTTTTAGATTTTTAAAGGGTATTTAAATGTTTTAAATAGGTTGTTAGTTGACTGATCAACTTTATTTTCTTAATTAATAAGAAATTTAATACAAGAACAAATTCCATATAAACATATTAAGCGTACTCCTGCTTCATAACCCTCTGAAACCCATTACTATGCCATCGTATCTGATGCATTGCAGCTGTTGACACATCCACACACACACCCACTGTGCACACAAGTGGAGTAGTGCAGCACAAGGCATTTTACCTTCTCTTTCTCGCCTGGCGGAAAGTTGCCTCGACGTCATTATTGTCGTATTTTCATTGCCAACAGACAATGCCAGGGCAACTCCATCTCCGCCTCTTCCGTTCTTTCTGCTTCTTCCTCTTCGCCTGCATTTACCACCCACATCCGTATCCACATGCACTCACACACACTCACACATGTGGAGCACCCGTCCGCAGGCTTTTTGCCAACTTTAAAGGCTTCGTTGGCTCAGCAGTTTCGGTTTCTCTCTTTCCCACTTTTTGTCGTTCTCGCTCACTCTTTGGTAGAACTTAAAACTACACTGGGGAAAATATTTGCACTTCAATGAAATGGATTACAATTTTTAATTAAAAAAAATATAATTTAATATAATTTTTTTTTTATATAAAAGCTTTATTTAACAATTAAAGGCTAAATTGGTAAACTTAAAAAAGCTTGCTAGTGCCGTTATCCTTAGCTCGCAGTGCACTTCTATCCTGTTTGTACCCACAGCTTCTCTCTCGCAGTGCTTCCTCGATATATTGCCAGCATGATGTCCTCTGTTGTTGTTTTTGCTGGTTCATAAGCCAAGCTTTGTGCGAGTGTGTCCGTGTTTGTACCGTGTTTATCTGTCTGCCGCCTCCTCTGACGTTGCATCTCTCTGTATGTGTGCTTTTAGGCTTTTGTGTTGGGCCATTCAGCCAAATGAGAATGAGAATGAGTACGGGCCCCAACTCTCTTTCCGCTCTCTTTTACCTCCATTTCAAAACCCCCCGCCTTTTATCCACTGCAGGCAGAAATTGCAATCAATATTGTTGTTGTTGTTGGCTGGCGAGCAGCTGCCAGACACAAAAATAAAACGCTACGTGCAAAAAAAATGTGTTTAAAAAAAAAGAGTGGCAACAGTAAAAACGAGCCTGGCGCAATGAAAGAGCAAGGAAAAAGGAGTTAAAGAAGGAGAGGAAGTGACAGAGGGGGCGGAAATGGGGCGGGCGTGGATGAACACGTTGAAAAGCGAAAAGTAAAAGAGAAAAAACAGAACACAGGAACGAATACAAAACATGAAATGTTTGTGCAAATGAAACAAAACTGCAGTTGTCCTGCTCCTTTTTCCCCTTCTCCCCTTCTTACTCTCTCTTTTGCCCAGTTGGAGTTCTGATTGGAACAGCCTGTCGCAGTTGGTATCCTATTGGAGGGTACTGGAAACAAAAATGTAGAGTAATTAGGTTCTTTAATAATTTACTAAAAAATTTACTTTCTGTTCTTTATCGAAGAACATGTTTCTAGTGTGTCACCGAATTTGTACTTGGGAATTTTAGTGGCCATTCTTTGAAACAAACATAATTGTTTTTAAATTAAAATCGCATTGACTTTTGCACAGTGCACTTTATGCTTTTGCAGGCAGGCATTCCTGTATTTGTGTGGAATGTTTGTTTTGTTCCCTATTTGATATCCATTAAAACGATTCCACATTTGGCTGTGTCTGTCTGCTGCCCCTGAACCCTGACCCTGTCCCCACTTTCACCCCCGCCCCCATTATGGGAGTGGGGAATCCCTTTGATTTTTCCATTCAATCTGATTGCGAATGCATTCAGGCTTTTGTGGGCGTGGTGGGGACGGCGGTGCCCTCGGAACTCTGGGTTATGTTGCATTTTGCAATTTGTGTCGCTTGCAGTTCCTCCTCCTCCTCCTTGCCATCCATTCCTTTTCTGTTTTCCTTGTTTATTTGTTTATTAGTTGCAATTTTCATTTCGTGAGGGAGCTAGATAAAAGTGGTCAGGAGTGAGAAAGGGTAGGGAAAATTGACAGTCTGGCAGTTTTTGCCACATTTTGACCCTTTCCATTTCGTTCCCATTCAACATTTGACACCTACTCAATCACAGTCCCCTTTACTTAGCCATGGAAAATCCTTGGTTACACCACAATCTCTCCTATTTCTCCGCGCAGAGACAGCTTTTCCAGCCACGAAAAGAAGTCAGACAAGAGCAACAAATGAAGCTTAAATTTTAATCGTCACTCTGCCGCCATTTCCCTGACGATAATGTTGATGATTCTCCACCAGCCCTGCCCCGCCTGCCCTTTTCTTTTTTTCACGCTTCAAGCGTCTCGGTTTCGGGGTTGTCTTTGCCTCGTCTGCCTCGTTTGCAGTTTCCTCTTCTTCAGCTTCATCCTGCATCCTGTCAAAGGACAGCAAGCGGCGAGAACGTTTCGACGTCGTTCAAAGTCATTTGGTTTTATGATTATTAGCTTGTTTAGTTCTCATTCTACCCATTTTGTGGTACCCTGTAATCTTACAAAGAACATGGAATGATGGATTTATAAAAAGAAAACATGATTTAATCCTAGAGACTTGGTAATATTTTAAAAAACTGTTAAGCTAAAATTTTTTTATCATAAAAACATATTTCATGAGTTTATAGACAGGTTCCATAGACATCTAAGGTTCTATTATAATACATTAAAATGTTCATAGTTTCT
>VNJU01010193.1:0-19332 GCA_008042675.1 Drosophila seguyi | reverse complement strand
GCACCCTGGGCAGATAAAATGTCGGGGCTCTGAGGGGTCGGTATTTGAGACCCCCCAGGGGAAATAACGGTAATCATCGGGGGCGCGGTCCTTCCAGCAGCACATTCGGAGGCCGAATCTTTCTTACTACTCGATCTCAAAACTCTTGGAATCGGTTCTGAGGTCGAGGGCTGTGTCGCTGGAGGCTGCTGTTCGACCGCTGGAGGTTGGGATCCGCTTAGATGCTGCAGACCAGTAGCGGATTTTTTGCGCCTAGGAGACTCATTTAATAGCTTTAGGCTATTAAATTGAGTATCCAGCGCCAAGAACATATCTTGAGTTTTGCGAAAACTCCAAAACCTTTGCGTAAGGAGAGATAAGAGTGCAGCTGCACTGAAAAAACGGGAGAGTGAGAGAGCGGGGAGCAAGCTTTTCGTTTAGCTGTCGCGACGGCGCAAGCTTAACGGAGAAGGCACAAAGAGGAATGCAAAAAATGCAAAAGCAAACACTAGCAGCACAACTAAAATGTGAAATTAATAATAATTAAATAAGCAAAACAGAATAGCTGCATGCACACGAAGTGAACGGGATGTTTATTAATCACAAAATCAAAGAATTAGAATAAAACACCGGTTGTTTTTATCAAAAAATAACACAAAACGAGAGCGCAAGAAAAAAACACGTCCGTTTACTTGGAAGAGAGAAAGCTTATTATCTCCAAAGGATCAACAACGAAAACTTGGAGGTTATCCAAGGCCTTAAGGAGGAGGTGGAATCGGCTGGAACTACAGACATTTGGTTTGCAGTCGGCGTGGGAATCAGCGTCTTCATTAGCTGCTCTATCCTGCTCACCCTGTACTGAGGAGGAGACGAGATGCGATTGAAATACAACGAGTCGTTGCCAAGTTTCAGATGACCGAGGACGGGCATCTTCCTAAGGAGGGAGTAGTTAACATTGTTAATGAGTAGATTTAAGTCTATATAAGTTCGGGATTGTTACCCTAATAATTTATATGCAAATTCAGCATAAACTCTGTAGGGGCCGTGTCTGGTTCTCATTGGTCTTCTCGGTATGGAGAGATATGCTGTTTTTGCTAGTGTCAGCACTTTGCTGGACGAGCGGTCGGCTTGCCGACCGCGAACTACTTTTGTAAAATAGAATAAGTTTTCAGTTTGATTCGTATAGCAATAACGAGCAGTGGCTCATAAATCCTACTCCAGCTAAAGCTGCATTTGTTGAATTGGTTATCTAAAGGGCAGGTAATAACGGAGAAAGTTCTCCCATCGTAAACTGATCATAATCAGGAACGGCGCTGAGCAACGGCCAGCGAACCACCCCTACCTAGCCGAGGATACGACTACGTTGACGATTACGTCATCCCCGGAGGAGAAGATCTCCAGCACATACAGCCCTAGCAGAGCAGCCGATTGCATCGGCACTGAAGTACTCACCCCCTTTCCCCTTGGACTGCGGCGCGGGATAACAAAGGGCTACACATAAAACTTAATTTATATTTCCCAATCATTGTACTATAAATCGAAAAAAAAAAATTAAAAAAAAGGTATCAGCAAATCCGTGGATTTGAACAGTGTCATAGCCAGACAAACAGATATATCGGGGAATAGATATCTGGTCAATTGTTAATAAATTTTGCTTAAATTCGTTCCACCTTGTATGCAAATTCATGGTAACCGATTCGTCCCAATCTAATTTTTGTCGGCACAGCTTCTGAAGCAAGATTTTTGCTCGTGTGATCAACGGACACAACAACCCCAAAGGATTGCAACGAATCCTCCAAGCTATAATGAAATGCGTCACTTTGAGGGTTCCACCTCATTCCCAGCGTTTTAACGGACTCAGAAGTGTTAAATATAAGAGATTTTTCTGATCCCTGGTTGTTCATTAAACTTGGGTGGTTTGTTGCCCATTTGGCTAGTTGAAAACCCCCTAACTTTAAAACCTTCGTCACTTTTCTGCGAATTACCTCTAACTCTTCCATACTGTTCGCTCCTGTGAGCATATCGTCGACATAAAAGTCGCTTGCAATCACCTCTGATGCAACAGGATGTGACTCAGCGTTAATTTTTAATAGCTCAAAGAGACAACGGATGGCCAAAAACGGAGCAGAGGCTGTCCCATTAGTGACAGTGTTGAGGCGATAGGTTTGGAGAGGTTGCGTCGAATTTTCCATCCAAACTATAAGTTGGAAACTTCTATCTTCATTTGAAATGTTAACTTGCCTATACATCTTTCAGATATCAGCCGTCAAGACGTACTTGTGAAATCGAAATCTTGCCAGAATAGCGTAAAGCTCCCTATGAATCGTTGCACCTACCATTAGAGTCTCATTTAATGAGATCGAGGTTGACGTTTTACTTGAAGCGTCAAAAACAACTCACAATTTTGTGGTGCTACTATCAGGTCTCAGGAAACATTGATGTGGAATGTAATAGTGTTTCCCTGGAGGAGGTGCTGGAAGCAGCGACATATGCCAAAGGCTAAGATACTCTCCCTTATAAACTCATGATACATGTCATGTAACTCGCGATTGTTTGCAAGCTTGCCTTCCAATGCAAGAAATCTGCGCTTTGTCGTTTCGAAGGATAAGCCAAATCACTTTCTTAAATGGCAACTTTACCTCAAAACGACCAGACGAGAGCCTCTGTACGGTTTTTTCAAAGTGCTGCTCGGAATCAATTTGTTCAGCTGTATAAACAGCCTTCGATTTCTCCGGAACGTGTTCTAATTCCCAAAAACGTTCCACCAGGGAGTCGAGAGAAGTTATATTTTCGTTACCAGTGACGCTGCACACATGTGCGTAAAAATGATTTGAGATCCTGAATCTAACAGAGCTAGTGCTAATTGAAACTGCCCAAATCTATCCCGGACCTTAACGACAGCAGTAGCAAGAATGACTTGGTCTCTACTTGCAACATGACAAGAATGCGCCTGATTATTTTGATCACCTGATACTGAAGTTGCCTGTGCTTGCAATTGAGGAACTGACCCTGAAGATATTGGTTCCTGCTTTACCCCGTATCTGTGAAGAAGAGCGTTATGAGGCCTTGAGCAAACGCGACACTCTGTTGCTTTGCACTTCTTAACTGGATGACCTGGATTTAAACAAATTATGAACAACCGATTGTGTTTGGTAAAATCGAACCTTTGAATCACCGATAAAGCCATGAAAGGTTGACAACTGCCTAAACTGTGATTTGTGGATGAACAATATCGACGTCTTTATTCCGGTTTGCGGCTGTTCCTCAAATCGGGATTTTGTAGTGTGATCTACTATGGACATTGCTAAGTGAATAAATATTGCGTTATTTATGTCCTTTTCACTACCCAATCACTGTAACGATGCATATAGAGCGGAGATTTTATCAATAAGACACCTCAAGCCGGATGCAGAGGGTTTTGATACTTGAGGAAGTTCAAACAATTGAGAAATTATGTCGAAAAAGATCAAGCATTTATTGTCGTAGATATTTTTCAGACTAGCCAAGGCGCACATTCATAATTTAAATCTGAAATTTGAAACGCCTTGACCGTTCCTAATACATCATCTGTTAGACAGGTAAGCAAATGGTTGAATTTTTCTATGTTTCTTAGAGACGAATCGTTATGCCTTAAGCTCTCAAAAAGACTAATAAAATTTTTAAAGTCGGAATGTTTTCCACTAAATTTGGGTAGATTCTTTTTTGGCAAACAAGAGGAATGACGATAACTACTGATGTCCCCTTGACAAAGTCTCTGAGGCTCGACTCGACTCATTGCGGACCGATATAACGCTTTTGTGATTATGCACATATCCTCAACTGACGCTCGTAAATCATTAACTGGGTTTAGCACATCGATGTCTTACTGGATATCCATCAATTTTTCGCAATATGTTTCAAGAAGTTGCATTCGGTATTCCAGTTGAAAACTATCAAACGAAATAGTTTTTTCCTCAAATGCGGTTCTCATAAATCCAATGTCGCTTATGACCCTATCGTGTTTTTGCATAGCCAATATTAATTTAGCATTCGTCTTTGCCGATATTTTGTTCTCCATTTTTAAGTTATTTGAATAAATAAAAATAATCTAACACTCACGTTTTAAACTTCAATGGAGCTGGTCACACTTTCATAAAGCCTTAAAATAAATTAAATAAAAATTCATAAAAGCTAAATAATATCAGGTCTTCACTTCAGGTCTATGTGAATACATTTGCGCAACTTCAGCGATTCAAGATCAACTGCAAGAGCCTTTCAACTTCGCGACAGTAAACAATTACATAATCGAGTGAAAAAACACAACATCTGACAGCGCTTAAAGCAACAACAATCAAGGGGCTCCCTATGAAATAAAAATGATTTCGCCAGACAAAAATAAACTTTTCTATAAAAATTTAAGCCCAGAAGACCAGAAATTTATAATTATAAAAAGAAAAGACAAATTATCTTTGGAAAATGCAAACCCATTTATTATAAAAAAACGGTTGATTATATTTGTGGAGGAGAAGTTGAAAAATGCAAACTCACTAGAGCCGGAACTCTATTAATTAAAACTAAAAACATAAAACAAGGAGAAAAACTACTTAAAATTCAAAAAATTTGTGTTATTGATGTAGAAGAAAACGAGCACAAGAGCCTTAATGAGACGAAGGGGGTTATTTTATTGTAATTTACTCAGAAACATCCCGGAAGATGAAATTTTATCCGAGCTGAAATCCCAAAAAGTTAAGGAAGTTTACAAATGGACTAAAATGGTTGATCAAAAACGTATCCCAACAGGACTAATAACGTTAACATTTGCATCCACCACCCGAAAAGGTAATGATCGGTTACGAAATTGTTTTTACTCGTCCATACATTCCACGCCCAATGCAATGCAAAAAATGTCTCCGTTTTAACCACCCACAAACCTTTTGCAAACAAGCCCTACATGCAAAAATTGTTCAGAAACCACTCACACAAATGATAATAAAGACTGCATACAGGTACCCAAGTGTATCAAGTGCAAAAACAATCACAATTCCATGGTTAAAAAATGCCCAATTTTCATTAAAGAATAGGAATTTATAGCCATAAAAATCACCAAAAAGGTGAACCACAAAACCGCCAGTTCTATATACTATGCCCGCCACAATCTCATTTAAGAAATGTCTTATTCACAAACCCTGAAAAACCCAGTACCAATAGAAATCCCTACTAAACCAACACCAAGAACTGAAAATCAGGAAATAAAAGTAAAGACTAGGACCACAAACACTTTAGAAGACAAAGATTTGGACAACAAAATCGAAAATACAACTTTGCCAGCTAAAAGGTCCATCGTAACTTATGACATCAATAACGACGAAATGGACACATCTATTGATATCATCTCTCCCCCTCAACAGCAACAAGAGACTGTGCACCTAAAAACCAAACCAAAGATAAATCCGCCCTAGCCGAAACATTTAAAGCCAAGGATCAAAAACCCACCTTATACAACCCGTACACTATAAAACAAGCACAAAAATGTAATCTATAAATGTCTTTAAAAATATTGCAATGGAATATAAAGGGATACGCAAATAATTACAACCAACTACTACTTATTATCAAAACATACTCTCCACATATAATATCTCTTCAAGAAACATATATACAACACCTCTACAATATACCAACTCCAATAAATTATAACATGCTGACAAACATTGCATCCAACAGATTCGGAGGAGTATCCCTGCTAATTCACAACTCAATTCAACATACACAATGCAACATCAATGAAGATGTAGAAACAATAGCAGCCGAAATAAAATCCAAGCAAAAGTTCAAAGTATACGCCATTTATATTGCATCCAACAAATCTTTTTCACGCAACAATCTAGGCAATGTTATAAACACCAACAAAGAATAAGTCATGGTAACAGGAAACTTTAATAGTTGGCATCAAAACTGGGGATCCCCGCAACAGAACTCAAGAGGAAAAACAATAGCCAAGTTCATTGAACAATCGCAACTTACTCTCCTAAACGATAAGTTACCAACTCACTTTGCTACGCACAACACATTTACTCACATTGATCTTAATTTCTGCTCACCTTCAGTGACTCCACTCACTACCTGGAACACCATCGATGACCTTTACGAAAACGACCACTTTCCAGTCCTGATCACCCTCTTTCCCAAAAATCCAACCAGCAATCCAAACAAACCTTTTTTTTTTTAATTAAAGAAGCCAACTGGAACAAGTTTAAGACATACACTCACAATATTAACGACTTATACCCCCGCTCAACCAACATCAACAAAGAAGCTGCATTAATTAACAAAATTCTAATTCAAAGTGCACACCATACAATACCACAAACACCACCAAATACCCTCGTATACCCTCGAATAACATTAGCCGATTTTGCGGACTGAACCCAACAAAACAAATCCATTGCATTACAACCTCCAATGAAACGACTACGGATAAAAACAAAATAGCCAACCTATTCGCACAATATTTGTCTGCCCTTTCAAAGGACTCAAACTTTGATCATAACTTCATAACACACAAAAATACACCCATAATTATAAACCACACTCCATCAAATTCAGCAATAGAAATAGAAAAGAACATAACCAAAATGAAATTTAATATGGCACTACAATCTCTGAAGGGTTCAACACCAGGACTTAATAGGATCTCATACCCAATGATCAGAAACAGCTCTTCAACAACGCAAGATAGAATAATAGCCCAATTCAACAAAATATATAACAATTACATTCCGCAATCATACAAAACCAGCCTTACCATACCCGTACAAAAATCCAAAAAAGATAAAATAGACATCAGCTCCTACAGACCCATCTCTCTAAACTGCTGCGTAGGAAAAATCCTAGACAAGATAATCTCACAGCGACTATGGTGGTTCCTTACCAATAATAGGTTGATACATCAAAATCAATTTGGCTTTAAAAAGGGAAAGTTAACTACAGATAGTCTACTTTACGTAGACTACCTTATCACAAAGGCGCCAAATTCAAAAAAACACATATCACTAGTTTCTCTTGATTTTGCTAGAGCATTCGACCGTGTCGGGGTACACTTAATAACAAACCAACTAATCGAATGGAAATGCGGACCCAAAATAATAAAATACATTCAAAACTTCATGGCCAACAGAAAAAATAGCTACCAGAGTAGGGATCACAAACCACTTCAATACACCGTTTAGAAAACGGAATACCTCAAGGTTCACCTATCCTGTCGTTCTATTTATAATCGCATTTAACAAACTAAGCAACATAATTTCACTACACAAAGAAATCAATTTCAGTGCTTTCGCTGATGACTTTTTTCTTATAATAAACTTAGACAAAGCCAAAAATATAAATTATAACATAAACACACTCTTCACTCAAATTAAAACTTGGGGCGAGTACTCCGGCGCTTCTCTCTCACCAACTAAATGTCAGCATCTACACATTTGCAGAAAACATAACTGCATTTGCACTATTACCTGTTACAATGCCAACATAACAAATACTCCGTCACTCAGTTTACTTGGTCTCTGGATAAATAACAAATACAACTGGAACACCCACATCAATGCCCTACCAGCACTATCTAACAAACTCAACATTATAAAATGGCTGGCTAGCCCAAGATTTAACTGCAACACACACACATTGCTAAATGTCACAAAAGCAATACATATATCAACAATTGACTACGGACTACACATATATGGACAAGCACCAAAAATCACTCTCAATAAATTAAAAACTTCATTCAACTCAGCAATTCGACTAGCTTTAGGAGCATTCCGCACGACACCCATCCACAATTTACTATACGAAGCAAACATACCAACAATAGAACAAAAACGCGATCATCTTACAGCAAAACTCTTCAAATCCCTATTACAAGCTAAAGATACTCCTTTCTGCAAATTTATAAAACCAAACATCAAAAAGAAAAAATGCATTTCAACATTACAGCACGCAATAACAAAATGCCAAGACTACAAAGTACCATTCAAGCCGAATAGAGTTTACAAATTAAAACCAGCCTGGCAATTACCCAAAAATTCAATCAATACATCCCTTCACAGTCATAACAAAGCAAGCACACCACCTGAAACATTCAAATCTTCAATGAAACAAAAACACATTACCAAAACCACACATTCATATACGTCGATAGATCTCAGCAAAACTCGATTACAACATAAGCAATCACCACAGAAACCGAAACCCTAGCCTATGGAAGCCTACCTCCCTACTCATCAATACTAACAGCCGAAATCTTAGAAATCCTCGAAGCAACCAAATTAATATTAAAAATGAAAGGTAAATTCGTAATATGCTCTGACTCACTAGGAGCAATCGAAGCCATAAGAAACCCACTCAACAACAACGCATACTCAGCTCTCATCCGATCGACCATATCAGCTCACTACCCGAAAATCAAAATCTTATGGACTCCAGGACACAGCAACATAAAAGGAAACGAAATGGCTGACAAGTCAGCCATATCCATATTAAGAATGCCACTTATATTCACACCAAATTTTAACACAAAAGACATAAACAAATTCTTAAAACGACAACTAAACCAACAAATACAAAATATACTCGTTAAATGCAATACCTGTACCAAAACATCAATATCAACAACTTTCACACATCGATCTACTCTAACATAGTTCAGGAAGAAGTAGCTCGTCTCGACCAAATTAAGATTACCCGATTACGATTGGGTCATACAAACCTCACACACAAGCATTTCCTAGACACAACAGCACAACGAAACTGCCCTTTGTGCATTACACACACTCCTGTCACCATCGATCACATCCTCAACCTTTGCCCAACTATAGCCCATCTAAAACAAAGCATCCTTAAAAATATAGACGCCAGCCACTACTTATGTTACCCCACTACAGAAAGCATCAAAACAAAAAATGTAAAATAATATTGTATAAGACACTATTAACCATATATATAGTCGATGGCCCTGGATGCTCGCACTATATAGTCACGCGTAACTATAACTATAACTATTCTAATGCCCTTAATTGTAAGCTACACATACACATAACCTTAGAGATAAGATCCATTGTAAATAGACTGTAAGCTTGTCTTGATAACTGCTAGAAGTTAATTGACTTTAGACCGTAAAAGAGTTCGGACGTAAATAAAGTTTTGCCACACTGAGAGTATATTTCTCTTTAATCAAAACCACGTGAAGCTCAATTAGCAACTGAGCTATCTAAGGGCTAACTCACTAAGATCGACTTTGGACCCGGCTAGAAAAGCCCCTGCACCCTAAGAACACGGAGATCGAGGAAGATCCAGCGTTTCTGGGGCCTCTAATAAACTGGGCCTACCATCGACATAACTATATGTTTATATGTTTGTATAGTCTTAAAATCTATTTTTACATTTAATAAAATAAAAAAATAAAAATTTAACCTAATCCTAAGTCGCTTTAATTAAATTTTATTTATGGGTCTGTTTTTTTTATGAGAGTACCTTTTCTTTGCTAATGTTTTTAATATTATTCGGAAGCTGGTTCCATAACCGTATACCACTTATGAAAAATTGTCTTTCGGAAGTCAGTGATCTGGGTCTTATGCATATTAGATTGTTTATTCGTCCAGAAGCAGTATATGTTAATTTTTAAAATAAATAATTTGGTTCTTTTTTATTAATTATTTTTTTAAAAAATGTCAATATTCTCATCTTTATCCAACCATTAAGTTCTACGTCAAAAATTTTATAGGCATAACCAGACACATGTTCCGTCCGTGGAAGATTGAATATATATCTTGCAATGTTATTAAAAACTATCCTTACACACAAACAGAGAAGGAAGTAAACATGTTTTTGCTATTAACATCCGAACATTTATAGGCAGACATCCCTTAGTCACAGACAATACTCTCAGCATTCCATATATTTTTCCTACTGCCTTTGCGATATGATCATTCCAAGTAAGTGTCCTATTAAATGTAAATCCTAGATTCACGGCTTTTTCGAAATACTCTAATGGAGTGTTATTAATTTGAAGTTGTCCGATATTATCTAGATTAATTTTTTTCCTTCTTATTACGAGACACTTAGGTTTGGATGGGTTTATGCCTAGTCCATTTTTGATTGCCCATTCACTTACTAGTACAAGTTCACTGTTACATACATCTATACATTCACTTATTCTGTTTAAAGGACGACACACATACATTTGTACATCGTCGGCATACAAATGAACATAACAATGCGATAACACAGATGAAAGGTCATTAGCATAGAGTGTAAATAACAATGGACCAAGCACTGGACCTTGAAGGACACCACAAGTAACATTTGCAAAATCCGACGACACATTTGACAAAACAACAGATTGACGACGATTATTTAAGTACGAGGATACAAGCTTAACAGACGTTTTTAAAAAATAAAGCATATTTCGTAGCTCTGAACATAGAATATTATGGTTAACAGTGTCAAAAGCCTTGCTATAGTCCATTTATATCGTCAGTAATTTTTAAGATAGCTGGAAACGTCGAGGTTTTTAGCGCCGTATTAAGTATACGTGTTAAATAGGACAAAATCTTTGGTAAAAGGATTTTAATAAATTTCGGATTAATGTCGTCAAGTCCAGTCGCATCACTCTTAATTATATTTATTGTCTGTAGTATATCACATTGAGTAACGCACATAAACCTAAACATATTATCACAAACGATTTCAGATGAAAGTTGTGGTCCTGAATATTGATTTTCAAAAACTTCAGGTACTGAGCATTTTATAAATTGTTTATTAAGTTAATTGACATCTATAACCTGTTTCACTCTCTCTTTGAATTTCCCTATTCCCAAACCATTTATTGTTTTCCAAGATTCTTGAGTGGAGTGTATACTATTAAATTTACGAGAATAGTATCTAGTCTTAGCAATCTCAATGAGCTTAGTCATAGATCGTCTTAACAACCTTAATTTTTGATATTCTTGAGATGTCCTATACCTTTTTCGTAAGCTTCGTCGCGTTCATTGATCGCGGTCCGAATGCCATTATGAAACCATGGTTACTCCGATGCTCGAATTCTTTTACTTCGAACCGGAACGCAGCTGTTGTACAATTTAGTTATATTGTCCTGATCGTCCACTTCTGTGAGTAAATATAGCCTATCCCAATTACAACAATTAAATTCTATATTAAAATGGTCATAATTTATATTTCTAAAGTCCCTAAAAACTATGGTATGGTCATGATATAAAAGGTCAATTTCATAAGTCAGAAAGATCAGGTCATGGTTTGAAAAGGACGGCACGATAAGTTGGCCATATAAAACAACTCTGTCAGTATTAGTCACAAAGAACACATATAGTTATGAGCTGCGAGTGTTGCAAAAATGCGTGGGGGAAGAAATGTTCACTGCATTTAACTTTAGCGACTGCATATTATTTGTAAGGTGTGATTCTCTTATTAAGTCACTATTAAAGTCTTCCGCTAGAATGACATCTGCATATTTTGTCGATAAATCAGTTAGAACACTCAAAATATTTTCGTAGTTCGTCCGACAATTTGGCCCTATCAGCATTTTTGTAGTCTGTTGGAGCTTATATGTAATTTCTACAAATATATATTCCACTGAACTACAAGCAGGATGTTTACATACAAATTTTGACTTCAATTTTTTGATAACATACATTGCAACCCCTGCACCATGACTTTCACGATCAGAACGATACAAGTTATAGCCGTCACATTCAACTAAGACATTACTAATATTCGGGACAAGACATGTTTCAGATATACATATAACATCGATGGTTGAGTTGATAAATAGATACCTAAATTATTCCATTTTTCGTGTCAGACTTTGAGCACTTATATGGCAAATTTTTAGACCAGATCTCTGCTTTCCGAGAATGCGCAGTACGGCACGGCGATTAAGTCTATTTTGATTTATGGTGTCCTCCATGAATCCTAATAAATTTAAAAATTATTAGCTCCGCTCGCATTTTTACAATAATTATACGAAAAATAAAGACCCCCACAATAAATTTATCCTATCCTATTATAGCGACTGGTTTTAAAAACAGCTGAACTTATTATATAAAAAATGTATTTATAGTTAAGATTATGTTTGGGCGCGAAAAGAACAATTTTGTAAAGCTCCAACAATCGAAGCTTCTAAAGTCAAGGAGGCCCATCTCCAGATAATCCAAGTCGCCAAAGCTCTGCAAGCACCTGGTCTCTCCTCCTACTCGTTCCTTCGCGAATATTTCCCCTCGCCGAGTGAAAACAGCTGATAAGCGCTTTATCCGTTTGAGATGCATTGCTCGCTTGAAGATCTCATACTTTTGCTTCGTCTGCTGCTCGTTGATGTAGTTAAGACTGTTCTTTAGGTCTGCGAATTTCAGGTCGAACTTCTGCAGCAGCTGGGCATCCGTCCAAATCGAGCTGAGTCTCCTTCCTTGATCGCTTTGCCACGGAGCTCATAGTGTTGTTGTTTTGTGCGTCTTATGTGCGCGCCTTGTGTTTATGTGTAAGCGTATGCACAGCGGTTTGACACGGTTTGATGTAGTTGGACTTTGTTCGATTCGCACGACAATAACAAAATGCACAGTGTTTTCGAGATATTTGTTACTTATTGTGGGAACCTGTACCAAATAGCGACGCTACTGGAACAAGCAGCGACGTCACAGACGAGGGAGCCGGAGAGACGCGGTGTTGAGTGGGCAGCTAGAGAGGGAGAGTCAGTCAATTGTAAACCACAGGATTGATAAGTTGTATTACCAAAGAGCGAATAAACGGATCAATAGCAGAAGCTCAGAGTGTATCAGATGTGTATTCTCGGGGTCATTACATTGGCGACGACGTAAATTATAACTATTATAAACGTCGTGTGCTAAATAAATAACAGGCGAATAAATGAAAATAGCAAACAGTGCAATGCTCTTGTTGGTGGTTATTATCCACCTAAATACACATACATAAATGGAAAACAGAAATTATATATATATATGTGTTCAAAAAGTGTACAGTCAGAGGAACAATAAGTTAAAATCTAAAGTCCAACATAAAATAAGTATGTACATGCAAAAGAAATTGAAAAGAAACGAAGAAACCAAATAACGGTGAATAGAAGCTGAGTCGAGAGAGAGTGAGATCTCTTGACAAGCTGCAATTACGAAAGGCTGAGTCAAGAGAGAGACAGAGAGAAATCTCTTGACAAGCTACAATGACAAAAGGCTGCGTAAGAAGAGTTCACTTTACAAGCTGTATTAATGATAAAGGTCCGAGCAAAGGAGAATTCTCTTTTGCAAGCTATTAGAAAGAGGCTGTGCATAAGAGTGTTACTGCTGCAAGCTGGGAGGCTGCGTAAAGTTATCTTTACAAGCCGTACTAATGAAAGGCCGTGCAAGAGAGAACTTCTTTTTGCAAGTTGTTGAAAATAAAAGGCTGTGCGCGTGAAGATAATTCTCTTGGCAAGCTGTGTTCACTTGACATATTTAGAAAATAAGTAACTTATACATACATATATGCTTATAAATGATACAAGCCAAAGTTAGATCAACCAAATGTTGGTCTTAGAAAGGAAAAATTTAATTATATATATATATTTTCTTTTGAATTTTAGATTGCAAATGAAACACGGCTGAGCACAATTTGAAACCGTTCTTATGTGAAGGCCTAGAGAAATCAATTTTGCGAACCGAATAGGGAAAATGGTTGCGAGCGTTTGATATATTTCTCGAAGTCGAGAACGTAATATCGCCAAGGCAAAAGAGGAATAAACTGCTACATATTGGAGTTGTTGCGTTTTCCTTGCCAGATGCTATCGTTGATGGAGCAGAGGGAATTGATGTGTTTCAGATTTTAATTGACAAGCTGAACACCTACTTCTCCCCTAAACAAAACTCTACATTTGAGAGGCATTTATTTCGCAGCTTGACTCCGTTAGAAAATGAAGATTTTTCAAAATTTGTTTTGCGGTTACGCCAAAAAATGTATAAATGCTCATTTGGAGAATCTTAAGCCGAGATAGAGCAGACTTGCCTCAAAGATAAAATAATTGACTCTTGGGCCCCTAAAGAGTTAAAGAAAAATCTTCTGGCCAAAGAATATTCACTAGATGAAATAATCGAAGCATGCCAAGTGGAAGAGCAGATTAATAAACAGTCTGAAGCAATGGTGTCGAAATACAATGTCGACGCAATTCGAAAAATTTCTACTTGGAAGACAAAGCCACAAGGTGAATGTTCAAGATGCGGACGTTTTGGTCACGCTAGTTATGACTCATCATGCCCAGCAAGGCAAGCGAAGTGCAACAAATGTTCTAAAATTGGTCATTTTTCCCGAAAGTGTAGAACCATCCTTAAGAGACGGAACTCTCAGTCTAATTTTGAAAATGTAAAGAAACGTAAAACGAATGTTCGTTGTGTGGAGGGCGAGAACACAGAGCCCAAATTGGAAAAGGATAACACAAACTGTTTCAAAATAGCAAGTGATGAGGAAGAAGAGCTTATATACTGCCGGGTAGGAGGCCAGAAAATTCCCCTAGTTATTGACTCAGGATCAAGATTCAACCTCATCAGCAGCTCGGATTGGCATCTGCTACAAAAGAAAGGCACTATAATATTCAATGAAAGATCAGATTCTAAAAAACAGTTTCGAGGCTATGCTTCTGAACAATTGCTTGAGGTAATTCGTGTTTTTGAGGCACCCATTTCGGCTGGAAGAGATAATGAAGTGATTGCGACATTTTACGTTATAAAAAATGGTCGACAATCATTATTGGGGCGAGACACAGCTATAAAACTCAATGTCCTTCGCCTGGGTTTGAATGTCAACCGCATTGAAGAGCCTACACCGTTCCCAAAGTGGAAAGGCGTCAAAGTAAAGCTGTGCATAGATCCCGAAATTAGACCGGTGCAACAGCCGGTAAGAAGAATTCCGGTAGCTTTAGAGGAGAAAGTTCATGCTAAGCTGGAGGAAGCCCTTAAACGTGACATAATCAAACCCGTTATGGGACCAAGTTCATGGATCTCTCCCATTGTACTGGCATTTAAAGAGAATGGAGACATTCGGCTATGCGTGGATATGCGATTGGCAAAAAGGGCAATTCAGCGAGAGAACTACCCTCTACCCATTTTTGAATCCTTTATGAAAAAGTTAAAAGACGCAAAGTTCTTCTCCCGCCTTGATCTTAAGGATGCCTATCACCAATTGGAATTGGAAGAGTCTAGTAGGGAGATTACAACGTTTATAACGTCAAAGGGGCTCTTCCGATATAAAAGATTGATGTTTGGGGTGAATTCGGCTCCTGAGATTTTTCAGCGCCGGCTGGAACAACTGCTAGCTGCATTCCCGAATGCCATGAATTACATCGATGACGTGATAATTTTTGGTGCCAATGAACTCGAACATGACGAAACAGTAAAATCAGTTTGCAAAATGTTTAACGACAATAATATTTTGTTAAACAAACAAAAGTGCACTTGGAAAACAAAAAGGCTAAAATTCTTGTTGCACATTTTGTCCGACTCGGGAATTGAAGTTGACCCTGAGAAGATAGAGGTTATTAATTCTTTTAGAGTCCCCAAGAATAAGGAAGAAACCCGCAGTTTTCTCGGCCTCATTACCTATGTTGGAAAATTTATTCCTGATTTGGCCGAGAACACGGAACCCCTACGCCAATTATTACGAAAAGACAACAAATTTCAATGGGGCGATACCGAGGAAAAGGCTTTTCAAAAGTTAAAATGTCGTTTAGCACATGTTCCTAATCTTGCCTATTTTAACCCAAAGAGCCGCACCTGCTTAATAGCGGACGCTAGACCTGTAGCTCTTGGATCGGTCCTTCTGCAGTTTGATATGGATGGCGATCCGTTGATTATTTCATTTGCCAGCAAAGCCCTGTCTGAGGTTGAAAAGCGCTACTCTCAAACGGAGAAAGAGAGTTTAGCACTTGTCTGGGCAGTAGAGAAATTCTACTATTACCTAGCTGGTCTACATTTCGAGCTGGTAACAGATCATAGGCCCTTAGAGGCTATCTTCAAACCGACATCGAAGCCTCCGGCTCGTATTGAAAGATGGTTACTACGCCTTCAATCATACAGCTTTAAAGTAATCTACAAAACCGGAAAGGAAAATATATCTGATGTCTTGTCCCGACTTTGCCAATCATCGTCAAGTCCAGCTACCAATAGAATGGAGTATAGCATCTTGCGAGTAGTGGAAAGCGCTATTCCCAAGTCAATGACCATCTCCGAGGTCGCTGAATCGTCATTGCGAGACGAAGAAGTTGTCGATGCTATACACAAGCTAGAGAGCGACTCCTGGGAACGAGAAACACCAACGAAATTATATACATTGAGATTTGAACTATCGACCATAGGACCTCTCCTACTGAGAGGAAATCGCATTGTAATCCCAACAACTCTTCGCAAACGGGTACTTGAATTGGCACATGAAGGACACCCAGGAGAATCAGCTATGAAACGCCGCTTAAGATCCAAGGTATGGTGGCCGTTAATCGACAGAGATGCGGAAGAATTTGTTAAAACCTGCAGAGACTGCCTCCTGGTATCCCAGTCAACAAGACCAGCCCCGATGGACAGGAAACCATTTCCTACGGGCCCGTGGATATGGGTTGCATCAGATCTGTTGGGACCCCTGCCTAACAATAAATTCATCCTAGTTTTTATAGACTATTTTTCTCGCTATATGGAGTTTAAGTTTTTGCGGTCGATCTCATCGAGCAGTTTGATTGGAATCATGAAAGAAATATTTTGTAGATTGGGCTATCCAAATTACTTACGTACCGACAATGGACGGCAATATATATGCGATGAGTTCTCAGAATATTGCAAGACATGCGGCATAGAACAAGTTAAAACCCCACCATACTGGCCTCAGGCTAATGGAGAGGTGGAAAACATGAATAAATCCTTAGTTAAACGGCTGAAAATTGCCTACTCAAATTTGAAAAACTATAAGGAGGAGATACAAACCATGGAACCACAGGGATTGCCCCAACCCAATTAATGTTTAATAGAATAATACGCGACAAAATACCAGGGATTGGAGAATTAAATGAACAGTTCACAGACTCTGCGGCAAGAGATAGAGATATCATGCAAAAAGAAAAAGGAAAGGAAGCATCGGATAAAAGAAAGGAGCTAAGAAGATCGATATTAAGATTGGCGATAAAGTGTTGCTACAAAACGTAGTTTTGCCAAATAAACTAACACCGACTTTTGACCAAACTGAATTTGAGGTATTAGAGAGACATAATAACATAGTAAAGATAGCAGGTGGCGGCAGAACATTAATGAGGAACGTTGCACACTTAAAGAAGATTCCAGGCGACGTATCTGTCACACCAGCGCCCGAGTTGGGTATTCTCCAAACCATTCCAGCATCTTTTCAGGAGGTCCTAGAAGACCAGCCGTCGGAAGCACCTGCTCAACACTCTCCTTTGAAGGTGAAACCCCTCAAGCTCCGTCTCATAAATAAAGGAGGGATGTGGGAACCTGTACCAAACAGCGACGCTACTGGAAGAAGCAGCGACGTCACAGACGCGGGAGCCGGAGAGACGCGGTGATGAGTGGGCAGCGAGAGAGGGAGAGTCAGTCAATTGTAAACCACAGGATTGATAAGTTGTATTACCAAAGAGCGAATAAACGGATTAATAGCAGAAGCTCAGAGTGGATCAGTTGTGTATTCTCGGGGTCATTACAGATGGTATATTCCCACAAACATATAACTTTATAAATATAAATTTTTAACATATTGGTATAAAATTTAAGAATAGTCAATTTTGTATAATTATAGAATTTCTTTTTTAAATTTAACAAAATCGGACCACTATATCATATAGATGCCCTAGGAATATATAAATCTGTTTGGCTTAGTTTTGATACCCTTGCAGAGTATTATAATTGTTGTCAGAAGTTTGCAAACGCAGTGAAGGAGACATTTCCGACCCTATAAAGTATATATATTCTTGATCAGCATTAACAGCCGAGTCGATCTAGCCATGTCCGTCTGTCCGTCTGCCCGTCTGTCCGTCCGTTGCTACGCAAACTAGTTCCTCATTTTTGAAGCTATCTGAATAAAACTTTGGAGATAGTCTTCTATATGTTTTCACTACTATATAAGTCGGAACGGGCTGGATCAGACGACTATATCATATAGCTGCCATAGGACCGATCTGAACATTTTGAGGAAATAAATCGAAATAAGCCAATTTTCTACATCTTTTCATAAAATTTGAGACATGGCCTTCTGTATTACTATAGAATTTCGGTTTTAATTTTATCAAAAGCGGATCACTAAATCATATAGCTGCACTAAGAATATATAACTTTGGGATTGGAGTATGTTAGTATAATAAGGCAGCCTAGATATATATTAGGAGTGTACACACTGTTGAGAATTCCGCCAGAACCGCCAAGATTACATCAGCCAGATCCAAAGCATTGCCAACAGTAACTCTCTCTCTCCAATAGTGTCTAATAAGCTCAATTAAAAATGTCGAAGTCAGTCGCTGCAGATTTTTGAACGAGGCCAGTCGATGCGTCCATAGTGCGAAGTCGTAGTTTTTCCAATTACAATTATAATTTAATATCTTGTGAACATTACCCAGAATGAATAAACTTAATTTGTATCATCCCTACAAATTATTGGGGGCTCAACCGGGATTGTTCAAGAAAATTAAATAAAAGTGCGTTAACACTAACTGTAAACGGAAGACTACAATACAACGGTGGAAATTTCATAAAAGACATAGAGTAAAAACTTTTGAAGCATCGAAGCAGAAAACCCATTGAAAAGTGTAAACGAAGAAACATTTTCGAACTCAAAAAGTGTATTCCTGTAAAAATTGGTAGACAGCGAATTCACGAACGCACAAAAGCGCACGACACAGACGTAAAAATCGTAGATGTGTGTGTGAGAATTCACGAGAACGAAGGAGAAGAGGAACTGGCGTGCGACAGAAACACAATTCGACGAAGCAAAGCTGGAGCAAGTTCTGGAGTATTTCTTATCGACAAATAAGAAACCCCTTGGAAATTTAAGTGACGGTTGCAAGATCAACGGCGAGACAAGCAGAAAGTCTTTCGACGTGGACGTGAAAGTTCTTGGGCATTTTGAAGACGTGTCGAGACAAGAATTTTCCGTGGTGAAATTCCGTATTGAAGAGCGGATAGAGCTGACGAAGGAGACAACGAACTTCGCAGCAACGACAACTAGAGAGGAGAAATCGACGCAAAAGAGAGCAGGCAACGAGCAGAAAAGAGCAGACGACGCAAAAACAAAGTAGGCATTAACGACGTGAGCAGCTACAAGAGTGAGCTCTTG
>VNJU01010192.1:0-11729 GCA_008042675.1 Drosophila seguyi | reverse complement strand
ATTTTCCCTGTATCCCACCAACACATCATTTTCCAACTAACGGACAACATAGTAGCAGAATGCAACAACGAAGTCCTGGCAGTCACCGATTGCGTACCAACAACTTACGCATCTTACTGTAAGCTGGCTACACATGATGCCTGCATGCGGGGACCACTGCACTTTGCAAAACGCAGCCCAGCCATTAAAGCCCCTAACCACTGGTAGACGACGGCGTAATTAAATTCAACGAGTGCCCACCTAAAGTCAGCACTGACAATGGCCCCGAAATAGATACCAACGGCTCACATCTAATTATGTTCGAGCGAGTGGCTTTCATCAACAGCACCAAATACGCCAACCGACGTGAAGCCATAAGGAAAGCACTGGGCATGGCTGCATCCCCATTGCTAAACATAATTGGCCACGATCCAAAGGCTTAACAACGAAAACTTGGAGGTTATCCAAGGCCTTTAGAATGACCGAGGACGGGCCTATTCCAAAGGGAGGAGTAGTTAACACTGTTAATGAGTAAACTTAAGTCGATATAAGACCGGAGTTGTTACCTTAAGATTTTATATGCAGATTCAGCATAAACGCCTGTAGGGGTCGTGTCTGGTTCTCATTGGTCTTCCCAGTATGGGGAGATATGCTGTGTTTGCTAGTGTCAGCACTTTGCTAGACGAGCGGTCGGCTTGCCGGCCGCGAATAGCTTTTGTAAAATATAATATGTTTTCAGTTTGATTTTGATTGTAATAAAGAGAACTTGCTGCAAAACATACTCCAGCGAAAGCTGCCTTTTTATTGGTTGTCTAGCCTTAAGGGCAGACAATAACGGAGAAAGTTATTCCACTGTACACTGAACATATTCAGGAACGAGGAACGGCGCTGGGCTACGAATAGGCCATCGTACCAGACGGAGAAGATCTCCGCGACTCATCACTTGCAGAGCGGCCGACTACATCGGCAGTGACGTCTCCACCCCCTTCCCCACGGACTGCGGCGGGGGGAAAACCTAGGGAGTACCATAAATAAATAATTTATATATACTTTATAGGGTCGGAAATGTCTCCTTCATGTATCATTTCTTACTAAAATTATAATACCCTGAAAGGGTATAAGAAAACGGCATTTAGGCAGTTGCTCTCTCAAACCCTTGCTCTCTTAAACTCTTCCTCTCTCAAACTCTGTATCCCCTAACAAACACGCGTGGCGAGCGTTTTTCATTTACGTTTTAATTTATAGAAGTTAGAAGGAAATAATATTGCAGCTGACAAAAGTCATAAAAAAGTGAAATTTTTATTAACAAATTCCAATTATACCGTTAGAGTTTGTTGTACAGCAGTATATGCATATTTTTATAATAGCAAAATTATATTGAAAACAGTGAAATTTTACGAAACACTGTGGAATTAAGTGTTTTACGTGGACTTATAATGCAAAAGCGGACATCCCATACAAAAATTTCTGGACGTTGATGCACTACGATCAGTACATTCAAGTGAAACGTATAACACCAAGCACGTGATTGTTTGTGGTAGGTGTTAGAAGGCGCGAAAGATAAAAATATGGAAAAGAAATTACGAGGAATTGTCTACTGGCGTTGTGCCAGATTGTTTGCTTGCATTGCGTACTAAGTGGGTTCATATTAATGTTGTTAGTTTAGGAAGACTATCGACGTTTGAAATTATTGTGTAAAAATCGTTATAATATGCATATAAAACTCTAAGGGGTTCATGCAATTCAAAGGACGTTCTACAGTGGCGCAACACTTTGGGAATATAGGACCTAGAATTTCTACTCGGTACGTGAAAGTTAAGCTGACCCAACAAGTCAGCACTTTCCACGTCACCGTGGATAAGGTTATAAATAAAGGTAATGCCAAGCATGGTTCTACGATTAAATAAAGATGGTTAATAAGGAGGAGTCTACTAGAATAGGATGGTAACCTCTGGTTTGCATCCCAGTTTAAAACGCGTAAAGCGAGGAGTAAAAAGTTCTTTTGAGCCGACTCAATGCGTTTACTGAGGACCCCATACTGAGGGCTCCAAACGCAATATCCATATTCTAAGATAGGACGTAAAGAAATATATAGAGATTTTGTAACGTCATTGAATTCTTTCGACCAACGTTTAATTCACCATGCATGAAATATGATCAATAAAGTCGAGTTTAGGATCCAGGCAGACACCCAAATCATCAACTAAAGCGATTCTATCCAAAGGCAGCAGTTAGCGTGGAACCCCACTTGGGAGCGACACGAGAGAATGTCATAAGCTTGCATTTATAGCCGTTTAAGTTAAGCAAGTTTATCCTACACCATTTATTTATTTTCTTTTTTTTTTCTGACTTTGCATTTATTTATTGAATCTTCTCGCTTACGAGTCTAACAATAAGTGTATCAAATCTTATATTATAACGCGTTTTGCTTGTCTAATTTATCTTTTACTGCGAGAATGCCGAGGTCCCTGTGGATGTTTTGGTTACGAATATACCATGGTGCCCCAGTGATAGTACGCAGGATTTTGATAGAGCGCGCTTTAGGATTTCCATGCTGGTTTTGCTCGCGTTCCCCCAAAGCTGGGAGCCATAGATTCAGATTGGCTTAAGAGTGGTGTTGTAGAGCAGAACCTTGTAGTCCAGACACAAGGGCGATCGGGAGTTTATAATACAGTGGAGGCTGTGGCTTTCAGTTTTAGGTGTAGTTTCTTGCATACGATATGTCCAAGTTAAACGTCTGTCGAGGTGGATGCCGATATTCGTTGCATTATTGGGGAATCAGGCAGAGCGGAGGGCAAGTTTCTCTGTTATGTGTTACACTTTTGTTCGTTTATTTTAAT
This sequence comes from Drosophila seguyi, assembly GCA_008042675.1. NCBI lineage: Eukaryota > Metazoa > Arthropoda > Insecta > Diptera > Drosophilidae > Drosophila > Drosophila seguyi. The sequence continues at coordinate 8,910 of VNJU01010192.1, read as the reverse complement.
ACGCCAATCAGAAAGCCACTTCTCGACTAGCTTAAGGTGGTAGGCGAGTTGGGTTGTTGCACGGACTGGTCATCTGGAGCGGCTGAGGATCGCAGTGTCGTCAGCGAAGGTGGATGTTGTTAGTCGGCCACTTGTGGGAATATCCGCGGTGTAAAGGACGAATAGAGTTGGCCCAAGTGCACTGCCTTGTGGGACTCCAGCTTCGATAGTGCAGGTGTCGGAAATTTTAGTGTTGCACCTCACTGCGAAAGCTCTGTTGTAAAGGTACGATTCCAGGAGTTTATGAGTGTACCCAGGCAGGTGTGTTTTAATTTTATGCATAAGACCTTCAAGCCAGACGAGTCGAATGCTTGGGATACATCGAGGAATATCGCGCTGCAATATTCTCTATGGTCGAAGGTTGATGTTTTTCTGTTAACTTGCTCGATAGTTCCGTGTTTTTCTCTGAAGCCAAATTGATGCGCTGGGTTAATATTGTGAGCTCCCATATATGGTACTATACGCATTAGAAAACACTTTTCGAATAATTTGGAAAGGCATGATAGCAAGCTTATTGGTCTGTAAGATGATGGGATAGTGTGATCTTTTCCAGGCTTCGGTATCATTATAATAATAAATTTCTTCCATTTACTTGGGTAATAGCCGAGACTTATGATTCCGTTGAAGAGTTTACAGATGGCCTCAATAGCACAGTACGGAAGTTCCATTATCATTTTTGTAGTTATATGGTCGCCGCCCAGAGCTTTTTTTGGTTTTAATTTCCACATCCTTCCGTTTTGGTGTTGAGATCTTGGCTGCTGCGACGAGTACCTCTTCAAGAGCGGCGCTAGAGCTGTCGATGTTCTCTTCAATATTTAGTTGAGGAGTTAGCTCAATGTGGGAACTCACATACTTTCTCTCTTTCATCCAGTTATTGTTATGCGACGTCAGCCTGTAGGGGTGGTCCGAAATATCGGGGTTTGAAGAAGGGTTATCAACAAAGGCGAGTGGTGAGATGAGAGATCCGGTAGGGCCATGGCGTTTATTAGATCGCGTGGGATATTTTTGTCACCGCGAAATCGATTAGATCTGGGATCTTTCTGGGGTCTGTGGGCCAATATGTGGGGGTACCAGGAGAAACGTAGTCCAATTTGTTGCTCACTTTTATAAGTGCATTGCGCAATTGCCTTCCCTTCGGAGTCAAGCGGCGTGATCCCCTGTGCGTGTGTTTGGCGTTGTAGTCTCCTGCAGCAATGAAGCGATCCCCCAGTGTGTTGTAAAAATCCATGAATTGACCTTCAGAGATAGTAAAGCGAGGTGGGCAGAAGACAGCGGCAATGCAAAGGTTACCGTTTCCCGACCGCACTTTTATGGACGTGGCTTGCAAGTAATTTGTTGCAAACCTTTGGTGAAAGTGGTGTTTGATGCGTTCTCTGATTAGGATGCCGATTCCACCGTGGGTTTGCTATCCGGATGATCTCCGGTATACCCTTTTATATGGAAGTTATATCTCCCTGTGAGGTGCGTTTCAACAAGCAGCATGGCGTCGATGTGATTTATATTTAGGAATTGAGATATTTCAACTTTATGCTGTGAAATGCCGTTGGCATTCCACCTGGATATACGAAGGTTCGACATTAATTATTTGGACTGTTGTGCTTCAAGCAACTGAATCACCATATTCTGGTTCTGAACAAGGGTTTGCATAGTTGTTTTCATGAATGACATAAGTTCCATCGTACTTTTTTGCATAGTAAAGATCATGGTTGGCCGTCAGCCAGCGGACGGACAGGGGGAATAACAGGTGACCTGCCGTAACTGTTCGTACCGCTGGTACGTGCGACTATACTCTCCCCGTGAGGTCGGCTGGAAGCAGGTCCCAGACGGTCATGTCTCTGCAGAGGATGCTGACGAATTGTAGTCGGGCGGGGAGAAGAAAACTCCTGCCCAAAAAATTACCCCAATCCAAGGTGGACAGCATATGCCTAGGGATGCATGTCCGGGGGGTGCTTGGACGTTAATATGCGGACTCTGGTGGACCGGCCGACCCATCAGTTTTAACTAGGCTTACCACGGCATGCGAGCCCTACCGTGGCGGACCATCCCCATCCCAGCACACTCGTGGGACCAAAAATGAACGACTTAAATAAAAATAAAAACGACCTTAAAGTCGGCAGGGGGTTTACCCCCCTCTAACACAAACTCGAAGACGCACAGCGAACCTGTTGGCCCGCCGAGCAGCGTCATCGGGGGCAAGTCCCTCGAAGTGACTGCAGTACCTGGGCTCTTTCACTCTTGTGGGTCTCGCCTAGCTTAGCGAGCTCTTCGAGCCGGCCATCACCGCCTTAACCTAACCTAACCTTACCCTTTGAGGCGCATATACCAGGATACAATTACTGTGGATCTGGTACAAAGCTAGAAAAACAATTAGCTCGCGGTGACCGAGGTATAAACCCATTGGACGAAGCTTGTCGCATCAACGATTTGACTTATTCGAATACCAACGACTTGGGTGAACGTCATAAAGCAGACTTGGTTTTAATTTACAGGGCTTGGAAACGTTAAAAGCGGCAATTAGTAGTATTAGTGAGAGAGCTGCAGCATATTTTGTCACAAACTTGATAAAGCTAAAGAGAAAATTTGGTACGGGAACAAAGCAGCAGAAAAAGAAAGCAGTAAAAAAATCTCTTAGTTCAATCATAAAAAAAGCAAGCATTGATTTACGAAAAGAATAAACCTCTTTACTTATTGAATGCAGTAAATGTTGCTCGCAATGTCATTTCTAATTCAATGGGGTGTAAGAAGAATGTGGTTGTTCCCCGGGTCATAGCAATCTCAAAAGTTTGAGGTTTTTTACCACTGGTCCCTTTTTTAACAGCCCTTAGTGCTGTGGGTAGTTTGGCTTCAGGTAGCGCTGCAAATGTTAAATCTAGTAATAATGCAAAGATGAAAAAGGCACAACTTGAGGAAAACCAGATACATAACAGAAAAATGGAATCGGTAACGTTGGGGGAGGGACTGTATTTACAACCTTACAGAAAAGGTTGTGGTATTTCATTTTCAAAAAATAATAAAATGCAAAAACGCAACCAAAAAAACTTCTGAATAAGCTACCCAAAAGAGCATTATCCAATTTTGATATATTAAAGTTTGCATTTAAAAATATTTAAAATTTTCGAGGAGTTTACATGAAGGACAAGATTCCCAAATTTCCACATTATTCCCTTTGTGGAATAAGACATTTAGCAGACTCAACATCAGACGGGACGCACTGGGTAGCGTATTACAAGAAAGGACCAGACTCGTATTACTTCGACAGTTTTGGAAATTTATAACCACCATTAGAAGTAATTAGATATTTAGGGAAAAATATTAGATATAATTACCATCGTTTCCAAAAATTTGGTACTTTTAACTGCGGGCATTTATGCCTCTAGTTTTTACTAGGCTGCAATTCATAGGATCTTCTTTCTAACCTCCACTTAACATGAAGTGGAGAAATTGATGTTTTGAATTACTACACGGTCTATCCTCGAAATCTCTTTGCATACCCGAAATCACTTTGCATACCACAAATGCGTAGTAGTGGGGGTGGGGAATGAGCTCCTTGTGGGTATAAAATCAGGCTCATCGTCTAGGAAAACTATCATTCAGCGTCACCAGCTTCGACGAGGAACAACATCGACATCGACATCATCGACATAAACTACACCACCATCATCATGCAGCAGTATAACAGTGCCAACTCCACCAGCTCTACCAGCTCGACGATCATCTCTGGCACCAGCTCTACCACCTCCAACTCCACCATCTCCAACCTTCCTCCTGGTGTCACACAAGAAGACGTTGATGCCCTTTTGAGGGACATCGAGGAGGACCCGCTGATGCTTGCCTTTAACTCTTGTAGGGTTAAACGCAAGCTCAGCTACAACAAATTGCCAACACATATGGTATTTGATATTTTTTCAACCAAACGCTTGACTGGCAAGTTCGGTAGCAATATTATGCTTGAACTTGCCAACTTCGTTGTTTACCTCCCTGATAGGTTTAACATCGAGGATAATTTGCTTCATCTCTTTTCATCGCAAAATTACGCAATTCTTAAAAGTGATAATGGTAATGCGCGTGTAGACTTAAAATCAAATATTATTATTAATTAAGAATTTATAAATAAAACAAAAATAATAATAATAAATAATGAACATACAAAAACAAAGAATTTTAAATATTTTTTATGGGAAACGGGGCTTGGGAAAATTTTTTTTCAGCCGTTACTTTTACAGCCAAAATATTTAAAAAAAAAATGAAAAAATATCAAATGCCACTTCAGCCAGCGTTCCGATAAAGAACTCCTTCCTGCTGACCGACTGATACAAAGTTCTTAATAGTTGTTGTAATTCCAGTAAAACGTGTTCTATCGAATTCACATCCGTTTAACTCATATCTTATTTCATCGAGAAAACAGGCCATGCAGTTATTTTTAAGCAACCACTGATACCATTCGTACTACTTGCTCCTGTAGTTGATTCAATAATTTTGCTAAGTGTTCCTTCAAAGTGGAGAAAACTCTCACATGGCAAGACATACAAATCCTGGTTCTGAATTGTAATACGGACTTCATCATTTGCCTTGAAGTTTGGTTGATAAAAGCATGATATTCTTTTTTAATAATACTTTCATCATTAGTGGGTTTTTCTTGAACATAAAAAATTTCATTCATTTGAATATTTGTTGATAAACTTTATTTATTTAATATTAAAACCCAATAATTTTAGAATCAATCTATTTTTTAATGTAAGAGCAGGGCGATTAATTCTAGTCCCACAAGATAATGTGGATAATGAAGAGATGACGATGCTTTCACTTCGGCTTTAGTTTTGACGATGTTATCAAAGGAGCGATGTGACAAGTTTTTATTGTAAATAATCATTCTGTTGGTCGTAAGTAAAGTCGAATTGATACAGTTTCTCCACGCAAGTTAACCAAATCTCCGTCCTGATCAGTTATCCGTATTTCAAGCGTGCTTATTTCTCTGATGTTGACAGGTAAATAAATCAAATTTCTTGGTGTAATGTTCATTTTGTATCCAGGCGGTACATTTATTCCAAATTCATGAAGCGCATGATTTGGTCTATTCCCCATATATGATCCACTATTTATGTTACGTTCCAATCTAACAGAATTTATTTTTAAAATATTTACAGGATTATCCGAGATGTAAACTTCACTATGATGTGGTCTTAATTTTCGTTTATTAAATCCAAATAACCGACCAATTCATCGTTCATGATTGAAATATACCGTCTCATTTTTGGTAATAACTTGAACTTGTAAAGTGTTGGTGTTACATTCAATTTTTATGCTATCATGAAGGTCATACTCCATCAGTTTATTAATAATATTTTTTATAATTTCATCAAACTCATATGAGCCTTGTCCACGTTCGGGATAGAGTTGAAAGTATAAAAATCAACTAAACCGCATTACTAGTTACGTTTTAATTCAATTTGCGGAAAAAAGTTTTCGGTTAGTACAGATGTATTTCCATTTAAAGCAATTCTTAGTGTTACATTAAATTTTTATGCTATCATGAAGGTCACACTCCTTCAGTTTATTAATAATATTTTGTATAATTTCATCAAACTCATATGAGCCTACATGTATTATTACTTTATTCCAAATTTGAAATATATTATTTTCCTTTTCCACGCTCGGGATAGAGTTGAAAGTATAAAAATCATCTACAGCGCATTACTAGTTATATAATATATATTATGATATTTTATGATGTCGCCATAGAAAATCAAAATCAAATACGAAGCTTTTTCTCAATGGGCGACACCGGAATGTTGATTCATTCTATTTAACGCAAACCTACACCCACGTTTCGAAACATTTAATTCCAGATAATGCAAACTTTATTATAGTGTTTAAGCAAGATGAGTTAAGCATGCGTCGAATACATCGCGATCATGTGTCCAGTGATATGACCTTTGATTCATTTATGGATATAACAAGAAAGTGTTGGGAGAATAGATTTGGGTTTTTAGTAATCTCCAAGGACGATGATATGAAAACTGGGCGGTATAGGAGAGGATTTGATCAATTCATTGTACTCGAAAAAATAATATTATAAGTATAATGAGATTAATAAAAAAAAAGCAGTTGAGCATCCAACTTCAAAATGACTACATCAGTAACAATTGCTTTAAATGAAATACATCTGTACTAAACGAAAACTTTTTTCCGCAAATTGAATTAAAACGTAACTAGTAATGCGCTGTAGTTGATTTTTATACTTTCAACTCTATCCCGAACGTGGACAAGGAAAATAATATATTTCAAATTTGGAATAAAGTAATAATACCTGTAGGCTCATATGATTATGATGAAAATATACAAAATTTTATTATTAAACTGAAGGAGTATGACCTTCATGATAGCATAAAAATTTAATGTAACACTAACAATTGCTTTAAATGGAAATACATCTGTACTAACCGAAAACTTTTTTCCGCAAATTGAATTAAAACGTAACTAGTAATACGCTTTAGTTAATTTTTATACTTTCAACTCTATCCCGAACGTGGACAAGGCTCATATGAGTTTGATGAAATTATAAAAACTATTATTAATAAACTGATGGAGTATGACCTTCATGATAGCATAAAAATTGAATGTAACACCAACACTTTACAAGTTCAAGTTATTACCAAAAATAAGACGGTATATTTCAATCATGAACGATGAATTTGTCGGTTATTTGGACTTAATAAACGAAAATTAAGACCACATGATAATTAAGTTTTCGTCTCGGATAATCCTGTAAATATTTTAAAAATAAATTCTGTTAGATTGCAATGTAACATAAATAGTGGATCATATGTGGGGAATAGACCAAATCATGTGCTTCATGAATTTGGAATAAATGTTCCGCCGGGATACAAAATGAACATTACACCAAGAAATTTGATTTATTTACCTGTCAACACCAGAGAAATAAGCACGCTCGAAATACGGATAACTGATCAGGACGGAGATTTGGTTAACTTGCATGGAGAAACTGTATCAATTCGACTTTACTTACGACCAGAGCTTGCAAAAAGTGTCATTTTTTTTAAGCTGTCAGCAATCGATCTGTTACACGCTCACACGATTGAAAACAGAAACGAAAAAAACTTCAAATTCGTTTTTTCTAGGCTTGCTTTATGCTCAACGAGTGAACGAATTTTGTCGCTCACTTCGTACATTTGTTCACTTGTGCATGTGTGTGTGCTGCGCGTGTGGTGTTAGCCACACCGAGAACTCAGGTGACGGCTCTTAATTTTTTATTACGAAAAACGCACTGCTTTGACTTCTGAGCACATAAATAATATGTTTAATAAACATAGAGCCGCGCTACCGCCAGCTTCACTCCGCTAAAGCGAGAATGGGAGATCGCCCGCAGGATCCAACTTAAGCTAAGAGCTCGGGACGCGGGAGCTCACAAGGAGGTAAGCGCGGAAGCTCAAAGGGGCCGAGGAGCGGCGGATGGATGCTGAAGAGCGGGGAGCATTGGCACGCTCGATGGACACTCCGCGGAGGCCCGAAATACAGGAGCGCAAGAGCAGCCGAGCTCGGAAGCTTGGTGGGCAGAGGGGGTACAAATATAAAATATCGTACACAGCAACAACTTTCTATTTCCACTTGGCTCGTTTTGCTCAGTAGCTGTTGCTCAGTTACTGAGAATTCGTCGACAATTTTCGTATCAGGGTGTCTTTGTGTGACAGTTTCTTTTTTATTCACACTGAACAACACAATTCAGAAAACACAAAAAAGAGAAAAAAAGTGTTCTGGTCAGAACAAAAGCCCGTCTGCTGATTTTTTTTCTGTTTTTTTAGTAAGCAGACAGTATAAAAAATTTCGGTTGAGCATATTTTGCAAGCTCTGCTTACGACCAACAGAATGATTATTTACAATAAAAACTTGTCACATCGCTCCTTTGATAACATTGTCAAAACTAAAGCCGAAGTGAAAGCATCGTCATCTCTTCATCAACCACGTTATCTTGTGGAACTAGAATTAATCGTCCTGCTCTTACATTAAAAAATAGATTGATTCTAAAATTTTTGTGTCTTATTATTAAATAAATAAAGTTTATCAACAAATATTCAAATGAATGACATTTTTTATGTTCAAGAAAAACCCGCTAATGATGAAAGTATTATTAAAAAAGAATATCATACTTATTATCCATATCAACAAAACTTTCTTTTAGCTTTTCTTTACCCTTAAAAATGCTGATGGGATTCGGTGAAGACTACAAGAAAGTAGTTTTAAATTTTAAACATGAGCTTGTTTTATTGCTTACTAAAAACACTGATTATATGTATGTTTAAACAGTCGATGAGAAAACACATAAAGTTGTCATAAATAGCATAAGTTGGAAGATCCCCTACATCGTTGCGATTAATAATGCTAAAATTAAAATGTTTAATGTAGTAAAAAGTGGGGCTACCATCCCACTTGCATTTCGGATCTGGGATTGTTATATTAACCCAACACGGGTACAGGGAACACATCATATATGAAATGTTAAGTTGTCCCCAAATAGAGAACGCCCAAGTGTTGCTGTTATTGCATTTACATTAAATGGAGAACTAATTACAAACAATTTGAGAAATGCAAAAGTATATCTAAATTCTGAAGGATAGACTTATGAGGATTTGAACATATAATATAATGAGAATCGCCTTGCTGTTTTGTATGATATGTATACCAAATTTCAAGAGAGCTATTACAATCGAAAGCCACGGGCTCTTCTATCACCCATGGAGTTTATGCGGAAGGCGCCAATTGTAGTTGTCGATCCCTCAGATCAAAATGAGTCGGTAAAATCAGGACCGATTGATGTTAAAATTTCTACTGAGCTAACCGTTGCGAGTGAGATAA
>VNJU01010189.1:0-39963 GCA_008042675.1 Drosophila seguyi | reverse complement strand
TAATCTATCATTTATGTTTCCTAATCTGTAGTTTTACTTTAAATTCATCTTACATTACCAACGCGTAAATGTGCGGATCGCCTAGAATCCCGTTCGACTTAATGCATTATTGAAATTTATATATATAAAATATAAAAATATATGGCCATTTGCCCAAGATTACATTCTGTACACAGACTTACGGTCAGATCCTCCGCTGCCGGTTCGTTGGGCCCATCGAAGTTGCAGGTGCTGAATTCTATTTTGTTGAAAATTGCAGAAAGTTATTTTAAGGGATGCTCGCGCTCGCCTTACATATACGCTAAATGGCAGAAAAAGCAAGAACAATATAAGTTTCTTTCGCCTAAGTCATATTACATTAAATTTAACTGATTTTAAAATAAAACTTCTCTAAATCCTTCCGCTTGCTGACATCTTCCAGCGGGAGCGCGCTGCTCGCAACGACGCGCCTTTAGCTCCTTCCACAGCTCACATGCCGGCTGTACGATCGGGTTTCCTCGATACCCGACTGCCCTGCTCTTGCCTTGGTTCCGCTTAGCTGAGGTCGCTGTGCCTACACAGCTTTTCCAGGCTTATGTTTGCGCTATTAGCACCTTGCCGCCGTCCCAACAGCTGAACCGCCTTAGTTGCGGCTGCACGAGGCCGGTCGCCTCACTCTTAGAGCTCAGGCACAGGCCGCCTCTGGCTTGGCTCTTCGAGATTCCTCGCTACCGTTTCTATGCAGTTGCACTCGAACAGTGGTGGTACGCTGCAGCAGGCGTGGCAAAACAGACGTTCTCCAAAAAGTGGGGATATGCGCACGTGCTGCGCGCGTTGGCTGCACGTCGACGCCGCTGCCGCTGCAGAGCTGCGAAAAGCAGAATTACCGCCCGTGTCGCACGGCGTTGGCCGGGTAGCTGATCAACAACTTCTGCCGCACGTGACTGCCTCGCCGGCGATCGCCTACGCCTTCGGGAGGGATGAAAGAGTCGCCAAATTAGCCCTGCGCAAACAGATATGTTAACCGCGGCCTTAAAATCTGCCGTCCCGTCGCTAATAATTACCCGCTCACACTGCTGCACAACACTTGCTATTTCTTTTTCTTTGTCACTGGTTGCTTACTGCTGCTTTACTAATAATTCACTTAAAGACTGTACAGTCCACGTGCCGGACTTGTTACAATAGGAAAACTCTTCAATGCGTGTGCTCTCCTTTGATTTTCAATTTCAAGTGAGCGAGCGTCGCCAAACTTCTCTACATGCGGCAGGCATTGCCTAGCAAGCAAGCCAAAAGTTACGGGACTATTCCCAGATCCTCTCTCGGCGCTCTCGATGCTCGCGAGCGAAGGAGCGGAGGAAGGAGAATACGCCAAAAAAAATCGTATGATTTCGCTGTTGCTGCGACTGCGGGTAGAAGAAACGGCATATTCTGGAAGGCGTTACCCTACGTCTTAGTCGCGGCATATGCGTTTCGGTTATGATTGGTTTGTCTTACTACTTAAATTTATTTACATATTTATACTTATTTTCTCTACTACTACCCTCTGACCCCTACAATGTTCCATCCGGCTTTTTCAGCGTGCAGATGCCGTTTGAGTGGCCTTTGGAGAAGGCTTTTTGTAGCCTAACAACTTCCGGGAGAGATGAGATCTGCCCCCAGTGTCGATGCCATTTAACCCGTTTTGAACTTCTCAGCTTATAATACAGAGCGTTAAAGCCGAGTTGTAGGAGTCCCATGTGGTCCTCCCACTCTTCGCTTTATTGAAGACCCTTCGCGCAGTCTTTCTGGGATCTTCGAGATTTTTGTTCCACCAGGGAACAGCCCTTTTGATCCTCCGAACCTTTTTTTCGCAGCTAGCGTGATATGCTGATTCAACATTTGTATGAAGTACAGTAGCTTCACGCTCGAACTCGTCTATAGATGATGTCGGACGGTGGAGCAGTCTCTGCTTTGCTCAAGTTTAAAACAGAAAATATCCCAGTTGGTCTTTCTGGGATTTCTAGTAACTAGGCTACATTGTGAGACGCATCCTATGTCAAATCTAATGTGATAAAAATCTGACATAGTGATCTCACTCGCAACGTGTCAGTTTGAGACAACGGACAACATGTCCATAATACAGAGAGTTAGGTCAAGGACTTTCTCTCTAATCGCAAATGTAGGCTCGCTGGCCTGGTTTAGTACTACTAATTACTAATAATGTGTTCAAAAAGGCACTCACCCGTTTTGTTAATGATACGCTCCCCCAGACCTTGTGATGTGCCCGTTGAGTGGAGGGCGCAGGGTCTTCCGCGGTGCTGTGGGCTCTTGGAGCGGGTGGGCTTCTCCGCTGGGGGAACGGGAGCCTCTGCTTGTTCTTTAGGCTGCGTGCCGACCTTTGGCTTTAATGTAGCCGTACCCCACGCGAAATTGTGCTGGTGCCCCATCGACTTCAGCCGGTTGGCCGAGATCATGTCCAGCGCAATTTCCAAAACGGTTGTGTTTTGCCAGTCTCCCACACGCAGGCAGCTGTTTTCGCCCTCAATGAGGTTTAAAACGTCTACCGTTTTAAATTTGACATTTGGAAGCGGGAATGAGCTGATAAAGATAGCGGCTCGTGGAGCCTCAGCCTCAGGAACTACCTAGATGCGGGCGTCCTTCCGCAGCCGGAGGTTGGGCACCACGGTGCTCAGCCATTCGGCTTTCTCCGTATTTCCGCATGTTACCATCATCCACCCTTGTCGGAAGGTGCAGCCGGAGAACAGCGTGTCTTAGGGCCATCACCCTCGACAGGATGGCGGACTGTATTCTGCTTAGCTGCTCCGTCGTGAACAGAATTTTGGGATAATCGGCAGGAAGTTTTGCTGTAGGAGGCCATGACACCGACTTAGGGTGACTGCTCCTGTATTGCCTACCCAGACGCAGCTGCAACTGCCGCGGTTCTAGTCATGGCCCTCTTACTCGACGCGTCTTCTGGGGTCGTGTTGCCGATCTTCCCCCTTTGTTGGTCGCGCCACTCTTGCTGGGCACTGCCCTAGAGGGACCATAGGCTTCTGAGCGAACTTTTTGGCCTATCCAAAGCCTCCGCAAGTTGTCTGCGCACCTTGCGTAGCCTAATACAGTAATCCGCTTTGGGTTTTCAGCCTTGGGAGAGTAGAGGTGGAGAAACATCGATGCAAACATCGATGTTATCGATGTCTTCAAAACATCGGAAACATCGATGTTTTTTGAACTAGCATCGATGTTTCTCCACCTCTAGTCTGCACATTGTGAATGTAGAAGCTTAAGTGGAAGTACGATCGTGAAATTTTTAGTTTTATTTTAATAATTGAACAATTTGTTTAAATTTAGTGATTTCATTAAGTGGTGTGGTGTTGACTGGACATGAGGTGAGAAATACCTGAAAAGTGAGTAAAAATGCAAGTGGCAGCCGATGCATGTACTCATAATAGTTTATATAATTTTAATTGGAGCTGCGACAATTGACAAGGAGAATGAAATGCCTAAAAGGAAGCGGGAAGCATCTATTGTGTGGAATCACTTTAAAAAAACAACGGATAAACATCTAGGATTTTAAAACTATTGCGGTAAGCACCTAAAGACGGCCGGCAATACGACAAACTTGTCCGATCACCTCAAACGGGGTCATCCAGATCGTCTTATAGGTGAAAAAGCGCAAAGCATGCCAAAAGTTATGGAAACATTTTTGCATTCGGAGCCATCCTATAGCAATCTTGCTCCTATTCTCTTTCACGAAATACGTTATGAATCGTCATAAAGGTGACAAACGTGGTCAAAACGTAGAACGAATCGTTCAACGCCACAGTTTGGCGCTTGACCCCGAAACATTTGAATTCGGGGATATTGTGGATATTGCAAGATTTCCCGCCACTGGAATTTTCAACGAGGGCTACACCGACTTTTTTTACTGGAACTGAAGATTGGGCAAAAGTGCAAAGCGTTGCGGATCAAGTGGACAAGCATCGAGTGAAGCGTGCGAAGAAACGCTGTAGTTGTTCCAGGAAAGAGGCTGCTAAAGAGCAGGAAGAATCCGAGTGTCTAATATACGGCCCGGGAATCGCAGATTAATCTTTTCCAAGATTAGTTACAATCGTGACCGGTGAGTTGAATGGAAAATGTTTCCTTTTGTGGAAAAACTTTGGAGCTCGTTTTCTAAAAATCATGTTTTTTAAGCCGGCCGTAAATTTTACGGGAAAACTATTCAATCAATTCACTTAATGTCAACTTTTTTGTTTGAAGCATTCGATATTCAAGTACGTGACAGAGCAATATTCCATAAAAAATAGCGTTTTGTTAGTTTTTTATTTATTATTATGTCATAAAATGTGTAAAAATGACATTATTTAACGAACGCATGGCTAGAAACGGCTAGAAATTTTTCAAAATCATCAAAACTGCTCTGCCACGCACTTAATTAAAGCTTTCTGATTCACGAAAAAGAATCCTTTTTTGTTGCAGATGAAAAATGAACACAGGAGGTTGACGGCCGCAAACTTCATCTCAGCCGACGCTGTCAACGGGCTCGGTAATTTTTGCGCCATTTTGAGTTTTTTTTTTATGTTCAAAAATTTTTGTATATAGCTAAAAGATGCCTTTAAATATAAGCAAGACAAACATGACTCGCTTTTTTTTCATTCTCCTGGTATTTAATGTTTAAAAATCACCTTTTTCAAAGCTTCTACATGTATATAAAAAGGTCTTCTCAGTCACCAAATGATAAAAGGTCCTCTCAGTCACCAAATGAAATTAAAAGAACTTCTGTTCTTCTTGAGGTTTCTTTATTGAATGAATCTTTAGTTGTTCATATAAATGTTTCTTAGCCTAATCGGGTAGCAGCGCTGCCGGCGTAAGCTGCAGCGCCGCAACGCTTATATCTATGTATTCGCAATTACATTTATACATGTACATGTGCATGCAGAAGGCATGCATATGTTATGTATGGCTTGACCACTTGAGCTGCAAAGTGCATGCTTACCATTCCCATGCTCCGCGATCGGCTTATGTACAAGCGTTAGATCGTATTACTTGGGCGCTGGAATGCTTATGTAGTTGTTGGTGGTCTTTTTGGGTATTTGTATATGTATGTTTATTCTGACAAAATGTTATAATGTATAAACGCTAAGTTATACCCAATCATTTAATGCATTGGTAGGGTAGATATAGTTATGTGGAAGGTTGAAAGGGGCCTTCCAAGCACAGACTTCTTCGTCTAGCAAGATGTAAGCGTTGATCGCCGCTTTTCGGGTCGGGACTTCTGTGTCCAAAAAGAGTCAATTGATGCCTTCAGGAACGACTTCGTTGTCGTTTGTAGGATGAACTTTGACTTACTTAATAAAACACCTCCATCGACTTCATTGTCGAGTAAAAAGAGTTTAACGAAAAACGAAGGTTTCGTCTTAACAAAGAGATTTATTGATCCGTGTGTAATGTTCTAGCTCTTCTTATCAACTCACTGAAGCTAAGCTAGGAGTTAAAAGCTACGACTGAAAGCTTAGCGACAACATAATGATCTTATTCTAATAAGAGAGTGTATGTAGGGGTATACATGACTATATGCTACACCTCCCTTTTTGAAGAAATGACGTAATATATGTAGTCATTTAGTTTTAGTGCTAATATATTGTGTTACAAAATATATAATTTTTTTTATGAAGTGTATTGATTTGTTTTTATTATATACTTAATTATTAGCAATGATTTGTCTCAAAGCATTTGTGTGTAAGGAAAAATATTATTATTTTTTTTATATATTTATCCGAAGTTTTCTTATCGTAATTTTGTTTTCTATAAGACTTAGCTTTTTCTAACATAAGTCTAGCTCTGTTATATGCTATTTCTAATCTAAATTTTATTTCCTTAAAGTAATCTTCTACATTATATAGTGGTTCTACTCTATTTATTTTATTAAAATCTACGAACTGTCTTGGTAATCTACCAAAGACTAGTTCATATGGACAGTATTCATGCGTGACTGATGGTGTTGTGTTGAAAAAATAGGTAAAATATTGTATCCAAACGTCCCAATCAGTTTTGTCTGCAGAAATGTATGAACGAATGTATTCATTGAATGTTCTATGACTTCGTTCTATTGTCCCTAAAGTCTGGTGGTGATATCTACTACACACATATATAAAATTACTTTGTTTTTACACCCGGTACCCATGTCCGAAATGAACGTCTTCATTGGACCGTACTTTAGTAAAAATTTTTGAATATGGCTTTCGCGACAAGATTTTGCGCTCTTTTTTGCGATTGGTATGGCTACCAGATATTTTGTTAAATCACATATTAGTGTGACGATGTATTCATTGCCATATTCTGATTTTGGTAGTGGACCAACGGTTTCCACTATCACTATATCCAAAGGAATTTTTGGGGTTTCTGTGTAAGTCATTGGGGTCTTTGTATGTGTCGTTCTTTTGACATTTGGCATTTATGACATCTACGTATGTATTCTTTTATATGACGAGACATATTTTTCCAATAATACTGTATTTTTATTTTCGCTAGCGTTCTTGTAATGCCTGTATGACCTCCTTGAATTGGATCGTCATGGAATGTAGACAGTATTGATTGTATCTCTCTTTCAGTTTGTATAATGGTCACCGGCTGGAGTAGCGCTACTCTTATTGATTTCAATTTCTTGTTGCCCATATATTTGAAAGTATCTATTGAAATGGATTCAACGATTTTTTCACTCGGTGCCAATTTGAGTTGGCTGATTTTTAGCATACCGGCTTGCATTTCAAGCCTTTGGAAGAACTGACCTAAATCTAGAATTCAACATCAATTCTTGCGATAACTTTATTTTCTCGTTTTAGTAAACAAATAGATTCAGTTATTCGCAAGGTGACTACTTTTCGTACTTCATCATTTGTTATGACTTCGTGTACGTTGGGCTTAGATACATTTAGGATACTTTGCCTAGGCAATAGTTCCTTATTTGTTACTGTACAGATTTTATCATGTCTACTTTGTTGCCTGGCAGTGACTTTTAAGACTTTATGTTGCATGTCTTTGAGTTCTTTTATATTTATACGCGAAAGTGCGTCTGCTACGAAATTATCTTTTCCATTTAGGTATTCTACAGTGAAGTCGTATTCTTCAAGCTCTAGCCGCATGCGAGTTAATTTAGAACTGGGATAAGTCATAGAAAAAAGATACGTTAAGGGTCTATGGTCCGTTTTAATAGTAAAGTGCTTGCCATAAATGTATGGTCTAAAATGGGTAATTGCCTGAGTTAGAACCGCTCCGCAAGGTTGTTTACTAGCATCCGTTATAATGCAAAATTCTTTGCGAAAATCAGGATATTATTATAATGTGGGGTGCATAAGCTTTTCTTTAAGGTATTGGAATGCGTGTTGGCATTCGCTTGATCATTCAAAGGGGACATTCTTTTTACATAATCTAGTTATGTGCCGTGAATAATCGGCAAAGTTCTTTATAAATCGACGATAATAGTTGCAGAATGCTACAAATCGTCTTGCGCTGTCCGCATCATGAGGGAAAGGATAATTTGTAATGACGTAAAATTTCTTGTCATCTGGCAATACTCCTTTGTCGGTGCATTTGTGACCTAGGAATGTCACTTCATGCATGAAAAATGAACATTTTTTTTTAAATTTTCATTAGTTTTGAAAGTACTTGCCTCTTTTTTCTGGATTGGTGTTATGAATGTCATAATCTTTTAGGTTTTCATATTGGATTTTGTTTACTTTGACCAATTGGTCGAAATTAGTTGTATTTAGAAGTCGAACGTATACATGTTTGGATGCTGCTATTGTATTTGCAACATAAATTCCATTATGTATTTCCTGATTAGGAACAAATATGTAATCATTTACGGTATTAACGTCTATTTTCCGAATCTTGTGATCAGGCTGGCAGAAGAACTGTATTGTTGCCAGCGCTATATGTTATCCGAACATATATTGGATAATTTAAATTTTGGGGTCTAATTATAAGCCAGTGTTCACTTGGTTTGAAATCTAGTTGACAATTAAATTTTTTTATAAAATCAATGCCTATTATTCCATCACATGGTATTATAAATTTGAATCCACCAAATGCAATTCATGTGGAATAATATATTTTGTTGATTGAAGTTCTATTGAGGTTGTTCCTTGAGACTTTATTATACCTTGGCCTATGCCTTGGATATGTATTATTTTTTCATCCTGAATTTTGAAGTTATCTGAATTTACTTTTAAAAGTGCGATATCTGCACCAGTATCTATGAGGAATTTTAGTTTATTTTCAGTTGAATGATTATAGAAAGTTACGAATACATTAAGACTATAATTGATGGAATGAACTTTTGCATTTATTGATTGTTTCCTAAAGGTTTCTGAGAGTTTTCCAACGTATTTTGCAACATTCTTACATAGTTGTTATTGTTGCCCTGGTTGGAGTTACCTCGGCCTCTTTCTTGGTTTTGACCTCGTCTTCCTTCACGGTAATTATAGTTATTATTATTGTTGTAACTACTGCCTCGGTTGTAATTGTTGTGATTGCTATTTCTGCCACGATTATAAAACCGTCCTCCTCTATTACTGTTATTTGCACCTCTTCGATAATAGAGTACAGTGTTACTTTGACCTGTTACCTCCGTGCAACTATTTACAAATTTATAAATGGCATCATTCATGTTTGTGAATGTGCCTGCTTGCATGATAAGTTTAACCTTATCAATGGAGCAATTTTGTGTCATGGCTTTTACAGCTGTTGTAGTGCTGTATTTATTGCCAAGGGATTGGCTGAGACCTTCACTGATATAAGCGCCCTCAAGGGCCTTTGACAATCTCTCCACGTCTTGGGTGTATTGGTTAGCCTTTTTATTTTTCTGTTGCAGATTGAGAAGCTTGGCAGATATAACTTCTACCGATTCTCCTTTTACTGCACTTGACAGTTGGGTAATGATTGCAGTAATTGTCTGCGCATTACTTATAAGATTCCTTGCATGACCTTTAAGTTTAGTTTTTATAAGGCTTATCGCTGTCGTCTCATGCGTGCCTTTTAAGGTGTCTAATAGACCTAGAGCATCTAAAAAACTTTGTCAATTTTCGTGCCTACCATCAAACTCTGGTATCAGAGATGTGGCTAGCTTTATAAATTCTGTCAATATCTGTACCATTTCAGAAATTGTTATTGTTTCTGGCTTATATTCAATTCGATCGCTTCTTTCTGGTATTTCAATGTCACTATCGGATTCAGCGTCGCTCGATTGAATAGATTCGTCTAGTCCTTTGAACTGGTCGGGATCGAATTCCACCAACTGACTTAGGCTTTCTGGCACGTTAATCAGAATATGTCTTCTTTTCCTGATATTAGTTAATCTTGTGTTTAGGGATTTTATTACCCTTAAACATTTGTTACAGTGCTCAGGTGTGAATCTATTTTTATAGCTATTTACTAAGGTAACTATATTATTGCATGCTCCTACTACTACCTCTGTATGGTTTTGCAACGTCTCTGGTTTTATTACTGAATCTTTATTTATGCATTTATATGATTTGTCAAACTTGTAGCGAAATTCGTCTATACGTTTCGCTATTTCACTCCATTCCATTCTTGTATGGGATTTTCTTATTCATTATATTTTTTTTAATACGATCTAAATTGTTTTCTCTGGTCATATATCGCTTCTTAATAATTTTATTGTGCTTAACATCAATTTTAAGCAAAAATAGTAAAACTAACACTGTTGTTATGATAAATTTTGTTATACGGAAACTACCTGACAGAAATTTTAGTCTTGCTTAATTTGGCAAGTGTATTCACAATTTGGCTCGTACAATGGGCCTTTGCAGTCTTTTCTGCATACAGGATTAATATAGTTGTATTCGTTGCTTCTGTACATACGCAACTTTTTGTGCGTCTCATGTATCTGTTGCTTAAGTTCTTCGCATGTGTTCCATGTGAAGCCATTTTTGTCTCCGTACACTGCTTTATTTAATTCCCTTAATTTTTTATTTAGAGAATTTTTCTGACCACCTCTTTTTCTCTTTATGCTTTTAAGTCCCGTATTTTTTGATTGGGGAACGTTATTCATTTTTGCTTTGACACGCACCACTAGTTATTATATTTAAACTTATTAGGTGCGAATGACAAAATTCGTAGTCGAATTTAGATTTTGTCTAGACCGTTTGCCCTACTCTGATACTTCTTCTCAAGTACCTTGCTATTTCTGCTGTAAATGTCAAAAACTAACTGGGTTACTCGCACAATCGCAATTACGAGTAATAAGATCCACAACGATTTGATATCGTCTGTGTGATCTATTATTTTGACCTCATTCACTACGTTGGCAGTATTATCTTTAACCACAGGCTCTTTCGAGCTCCACCAGGCTCCCATTTTATAAAATAGGGAAAATGGTTCCTGAATCAAAAACATATGTGCTAAAAGAAATTTTGATAAATTTTTTTTTCTCAAAATCAAACTAAGAAAATACAAAAATGAATGAAATGTAAGCTAAAGGACCTAAGCATAGATTAAAAATATATATATAAGGGCCATAAGGGCGCAGATACGTGTTTTTTTATAATTTTTTTTATCTTATTTTTTATTTTTAATGTATGCCTTAATGGCGTAGAGAAAAAAATTTTGTGTATAGCATATATAGCATATATATTATGTGTGTTTTATAATTTTAAAATTTTACAATTTTACACCTGCCTGTAAAAAAAAATGTCTAAGCCCGCAGCTAAAAACTGCTTGGTCTTACAAATTACAATGTTTTTTTTTTTTTTTTTTGTATTTCTAATATATTTCTAATATATATTATTATTATTTATTATTATTATTATTAATATATTGTGTATTTTTTTTATACTATATGTTGGGCGTTCTTTACAACGCTGCCGGTCCTCATCTCGGGCATCTTGATCGTCACTGGAGTTTCACGGGCTGTGAGGGGGAGCCGGCGCTGGTATCTTATTGGCCGTGGCCGTGGCCGTCAATTCACTTCGGGTGTAGGTACTGTTGCTCCCTGTATTCTTGTTCGTTAGAGGTCTCCTTTGTGTATTCTCATTCGTTAGGGGACTCCTTTGTGTCAATAATAGGCTGTTTGGAATAAGATCCAGCAGATTCGTTAAATGGGGTTGGAACCGAGCAGAGCACGTACTGCAGGCAGGTCTGGCATTTTTTTTTTGCCATTCGCAGCTGGTAGTTCTTGGGGCATTGCGGAGTTGAGATGGAAAACGGTGCTGAGTAAGTTTAGGCAGCCGGTGACGAGCAGAGCGGCAGCATAGTAAGCCGGGGCAGCAGGATCAGAGTAGGCCGGGGCAGCAGGATCAAAGTAGGCAGGGGCAGCAGGATCAAGTTCACCATGCTCACGGTCGCCATATAAAAAGGTCCTCTCAGTCACCAAATTAAATTAAAAGTTCTTCTTGAGGTTTCTTTATTAAATGAATCTTTAGTTTTTCATATAAATGTTTCTTAGCCTAATCGGGTAGCAGCGCTGCCGGCGTAAGCTGCAGCGCCGCAACGCTTATATCTATGTATTCACAATTATATTTATACATGTACATGTGCATGCAGAAGGCATGCATATCTTATCTATGGCTTGACCACTTGAGCTGCAAAGATCGTATTACTTGGGCGCTGGAATGCTTATGTAGTTGTTGGTGGTCTTTTTGGGTATTTTTATATTTATGTTTATTCTGACAAAATGTCACAATGTATAAACGCTAAGTTATACCCAATCATTTAATGCATTGGTAGGGTAGATATGCTACATCCCCCCTTAAAAGAAATGGACTCGCGATATAGGCTACCAATGAGAACATTTTTCCGTGACGTAGTCTTACCCAAGGAATACGATGCTGCCAAAGCCAGGCTGGTTTTAGTATTGGACAATAGTGAATATGTTGCTTTAACAACCGACATGTGGACATCCAAATCCAATGAGGGTTATATAACCGTAACGTGCAATTTTGTGGGTGAGACTTTTAAACCAAAATCTGCAGTACTGTCCACGGCACAGCTTTTAAACCCAAGCAATCACACGGCTGCCAATGTTGCAAAATCGCTGCGCTCTGTAATACATGATTGGGGCCTCACGAAAAAGGTTGTTGCCGTTATGACAGACAACGATAGTACAATGAGGAAGGCATGCGATCTGCTTGAATTAAAACACCTACCTTGTGTGGGACATACTATAAATTTACTAGTGCAAGATATTTTAAAACTAGAAATTTAAGAGCCAGTTATGGTAAAAGCCAAGAGTGTCGTAACTTTTTTTAAAAAAGCACTGTAGCACAAAAAAGCACATACCCTTGGACGTTGATGCACTACGATCAGTACACTCAAGTGGTCCGTATGACACCAAGCACGTTCTTGTTCGTGTTAGGTGTTAGTAGGCGCGAAAGATGAAAATATCACCGTGGATAAGGTTATAAATAAAGGTAATGCCATGCATGGTTCTACGGTTGGATAAGGATAGTAAGTTAATAAGGAGGAGTCTACTAGAAAAGGAAAGTAACCTCTGGTTTGCATCCCAGTTTAAGCCGCGTAAAGCGAAAAGTAAAAAGATCTTTTGAACCGACTCAATGCGTTTACTGTGGGCCCCATACTGCGGGCTTCAAACGCAAGATTCATATTCTAAAATTGGAGAAACTAAAGAAATATATAGAGATTTTGTAACGTACGCTTCATTGAATTCTTTCGACCTACGTTTAATCAATCCAAGCACACCTCTGGCTTTATTCACCATGCATGAAATATGATCAATAAAGTCAAGTTTAGGATCCAGACGGACACCTAAATCGTCAACTAAAGCAATTCTTTCCAAAGAGCAGCAATTCAGCGTGTAAGTTGCAAGCTTGGGAGCGACACGAGAGAATGTCATAAGCTTGCATTTAGAACCGTTTAAGTTTAATAGCTTTGCACTGCACCATGCTTGAAAATTGTTAAGATCTGTTTGTAAATCAGACTGGCAGGAGGCATCCGTATATTGCACGCAAAGTTTGACGTCGTCCGCATACATAAGTACTCTGGAGTTAGTCAGAACATTGGGCAGGTCGTTAATAAATAATGTAAACATCAGGGGACCCAAATGGCTTCCTTGCGGGACGCCAGAAGTAACCCTGAGAACATTAAATAAGGTTTTTTTAAATAGGACCCTTAGCGTCCTGCCATTCAGATAACTTGATATCCAACTAAAAAGATCAATCGGAAACCCCATTAGGTCGAGTTTCCGAACAAGCAGAGAATGGTTGACAGAGTCGAATGCTTTACTGAAATCATTATAGATTACGTCTGTCTGAAGGTTTTTAGCCCCTTATTATGAAGGAAGTGAGCTCCAAAAGATTAGTAGTCGTTGATCTTCGCTTTATAACTCCATGATGGCATGGAGAAATAATTGATCTACACAGGTGCTGCAAGTGAGGAGTAATGAATTTTCGAAAAGTTTTGCGATGGCCGAAAACTTAGAGACCCCTCTATAGTTATTGGCATCTGATTTGCTACCTTTTTTGTGGAGAGGAATAAGAAATGATTCCTTCAAAATAAGGGAAATTTGGAGGTCCCTATGTACAAGGTAAACCATTTTAGAAGGGGATTGCACAGGTCGTTGGCACAATACCTAAGCACACAGCCAGGTATTCCGTCGGGACCAGGCGAATAAACGGGCTTTACACGGTGAAGATCTAAAAGGATAGAGCTTTCGTTCAAATTAGGACTGAAAATAAGGTTTGACTTGGACATGATGTAAGAATAAGTCCGATTTGAGTCGGTGGAGTTAGAGTAAGTGGTTTGAAAAAACTGCGCAAACAGATCGGCAATTGCCTGATCATTTTTTACGGTAGTGTTTTCAAAGGAAAGCGAGGGAGGATGAGTGATAGGCTTACGTTTGGTGTTAACAAAATTATAAAACTGTTTTGGGTCCTCAGAGAACTGAACCTTACAACGAGTCAAATAATTTTTGTAACACTGCGCGTTCAGCACGGTAAATCTCGACCGAGCAGATAAATAAGGAGAAAGGACAGTTTGAGAACAATTACGTTAATATTAAGAATACAGATAAAATTTTTTGTTTTTAAGGCGACTCAACGCTTTAGTAAACCAAGGAGGATTATTCGAGGTTGACGGATAGTATAACGGAACACATTCAGGAAAAAATGAATTCATGGCACTGTAAAAAATATCCACGGCTTCAGCCATGTCAGTGCACCTGTATAGATCGGACCAATTAAAATCAGATATAAAGATATTCAGCCGTTCGAAGTCTGTCTTGCGAAAACAGAGGACTTTTTTGGCTGGACGATCAGAAATATTCTGTAACTCAGTCCCAGTGTCGATAGTTACATCGAAAGTAGGATGATAGGGATCTTCGAGTAGCGCCAGCGGCGCCGCCCTGGCTAAACTATCTCTTGCCGGGTCTGAGACGAAACAGAGATCCAGCAAGCGCTCTAGGGAATTTCGTACATAATTGACTTGAGACAGCAAAATGTCGAACAAGCCTGAAATAAAATCAAGCTGTGTGGTGTTAAAAAGTGTATTGGAGAAATTGGTTGAGGACCAAATAGCCCCTGGGATATTAAAATCACCAAGAACTACTAAATCGTCCTATCCGAAAGTCGATTAGAAACCATCTGAATTGCGGAAAGATGGTTCCAATAAGTAGGAAGTTCCGACATAGGAGGAATGTAGGAACAAGTAATAAAAATAGAGCTACCATTGACTGATAGCTTCACACAAA
Organism: Drosophila seguyi; assembly: GCA_008042675.1. Taxonomy (NCBI): domain Eukaryota; kingdom Metazoa; phylum Arthropoda; class Insecta; order Diptera; family Drosophilidae; genus Drosophila; species Drosophila seguyi. The sequence continues at coordinate 25,283 of VNJU01010189.1, read as the reverse complement.
GGAATTCAAGATCGTTGCACTCCTTGAAAGTTATGAATTCAGACGCGAGAGTGGAGTTAACCGCTATGAGGACACCACCTCCACGTCTGATAGGCCGATCAAGCCTATATAACGTGAATACAGCTGGAAAAACTTCGGAGCTCAGAATCTCCGGCTTTAACCAGTTTTCTGTAAACACAATAACCAGGGAAGCAAACGAAAGACTATTAGAACACATTTGGGGAAGCTTACTACGTAAACCTCTTGCATTCTGATAGGAAATAGAGCTCGTTAGGGACATTTATTTTGAAAGACGAAATGTCCCTAGCATAAGAAAATTTGAATTTTTCCACCTTGAGTTTATTATTTTCGGCTCCAGCTTTGCCTTGGATAAAGGCAATTACATCTTCCGATGTCTGAGAAGGGGCGAAACAAAAATATGTTTCGTTGGAGGGACAGCTATAATGGATTTTGGCGATACAGACTGATTGTCTGCATTGCCAATATGGGCCAGTAGACCGGGCCTAGCACCCTGGGCAGATAAAATGTCGGGGCTCTGTGGGGTCAGTATTTGAGACGCCCCAGGGGATATAACGGAAATCACCGGGGCTGCGGTTCCTCCAGCAGCACATTCGGAGGCCGAATCTTTCTTGCTACTCGAGCTCAAAACTCTTGAAATCGGTTCTGAGTTCGAGGGCTGGGGCGCTGAAGGCTGCTGTTCGACCGCTGGAGGTTGGGATCCGTCTAGATGCTGCCAACCAGTAGCTCTAGGCGTTAAATTGAGTATCCAGCGCCAAGAACATATCTTGAGTTTTGCGAAAACTCAATAAAACGTCTTTAAAACCGTTTTTGGCATGCCCCATAAAATACATCATCTCCCTTTCAACGTCGCGACAGGCCTCACAACAGTACTGCAGACCGGTGTTTTTTCTTAAATCGTCTACCGCCCAAGCCCCAACACCAATGCACTTGGCATGCATAATGTTGTCACACAGCCAGCAGCCGATTGTAAGATCAGCAGAAGTAATAACCTTTTTACAGGTTTTAACAACACAGACAATACCTTTGCGTAAGGAGAGATAAGAGTGCACCGAAAAAACGGGAGAGTGAGAGAGCGGGTCAGCGTGGGAGCAAGCTTTTCGTTTAGCTGTCGCGACGGCGCAAACTAAACGGAGAAGGCACAAAGAGGAATGCAAAAAATGCATAGCAAACACTAGCAGCACAACTAAAATGTGAAATTAATAATAATTAAATACACAAAACAGAATAGCTGCACGCACACGAAGTGAACGGGATCTTTATTAATCACAAAATCAAAGATTAGAATAAAACACCGGTTGTTTTTATCAACAAATTACACAAAACGACAGCGCAAGAAAACGCAAGAAATAAAGATCCCGTTCACTTGGAAGAGAGAAAGCATGAAAGCATATGCATTTAGCATATGCTAAATTTAAGATGGCTCAGGGTGTAGACGATCCCTTCGGATTTATTCAAGAAACGCCCACCCGTTGGAACAGTGCCTTTGATATGATACATGATGTTTTTTTATAGAAAACATCGATGTAACATCTATAAAAAAACATCGATGTACACGAACATTGATGTTTCTCCACCTCTATGGGAGAGGCAGAAGGGGCTTCCTCCTCTTCCTTAGCGATAGTTTCGGTGCCAGAGGCTTGTGAACAAATGTCCATGGCTACTTCGGGCACCCAAATGGGTTCTATGTTAATAGATTTTGGGGCTGCTTGAGCACCGTCCTTCTGTGTCATTAATAATGGTATCTATGTATTGGTCCCACGAGTAATGAGGAAGGGAGTATCCCCGGGGTAGAGCCCCATACACCGGATCGGGCCCTTATACGACCAAAGGTGCCAGGAATCCGGAAGCCATCGTTAAAAGACACACTAACGTAGTACCATTCATCACGGGGGCCCGGTACGATAATACGGGTGATTACGGGTTTGATTCAAGTTGTCCTCTCTAGATCCGCCATATTTAGTCTCGAGCAGGGGGACCTCGAGCAGGATATGGCTGTTCACCACATATTGTCGGTCTTTAGTAGTCGCCGTGTGACTGCCAACTTCCTGGCTGAGTCAGATCGGAGCGGCGAGAGCCTTAGCCCCTCCGAAAAATTCTAGAATAATACAAAATTGCCATATCTCAAATTTTATTCAAATATGTTTAAAATTGGCTAATTATAATTTTTGCATTAAAATTTACCTATCGTTCCCATGGCAGCTATATGATATAGTCGTCTGATCCGGCCTGTTCCTACTTGTATAGTAGTGGGAGCAAATATAAGGCTATCTAAAAACTTTCATTAAGATAGCTTTAAAACTGAGGGACTAGTTTACGTAGAAACGGACGGACAGACCGACAGAAGGACTTGGCTAGATCGACTCGGCTGTTGATGCTGATCAAGAATATATATACTTTAAAGGGTCGGAAATGTCTCCTTCACTGCGTTGCAAACTTCTGACTAAAATTATAATACCCTGCAAGGTTTATACCCTTGCTTAAATGCTTAAAACAATATATTTTTTTGTGAATAAGCTGAATTTCCAACCACGTTTTTCTACTTCTTGGAGGAAACAAAACAAATGTTTTAAAATCGTACTCGGTGAAGAATACATAAGTGGAAAAATTGAACATTCGATTAAAACTACTGGTAGAAGTCTTGGCAGAAAGTTAAACAAGAAAGGAAGCTAACTTCGGCATGCCGAAGTTTAAATACCCTTGCAGTAAGTAGAAGAAGGAAAGTGTTCTGACTTTTCGCTATCTCGGAACTGACATAAGATATATGTTGCGAGCGAAAATCAAATTGCTAATTTCTGAATTAATATATAATTCCCTGCAACGGTATAAAAACGGCGATTTTCTGAAAAATGCGTTTAAAGATAGGGGGAATCTTTAAAACGTAATGTAGGCGGCTTATTTCCGGATTTGTTTAACCAAGAAGGAAAGTGTTTTTAATAAAATATTGATAAAAGATAACATAAAACACTCTTTAAACTAACAAATAATATTGGGGCACTACAAGAACAATAGTACTTTTCGACGAAAGCTATTCGCAGTATGGGTAACTGCGGCGATCAGAGAGCTTAAGCCAGAGCGGGATAATGATACTTGAGTTCCATTGAGCGTTAAAAACTCATCGTGATGCTGGATGTTATAAATTTAATCGCTCCTACTGGACCTGACGTGCACAGTCCCACGTCGAGTAAAAACCGCTGCTAGAGAATTGCTCTTTTTCAACCGTTGACATATAGAGCGACCGGTGAATCAAAGCCCAACAGGTGTATGCTCAGTTATGAGCTGAGCGACGGTAATCCCCTGCCGCGCGCAGAAGTGTAACCAGTGCGTCAAGCCTACCTTGCACCGATCCAATTTGTGATTTCAGCCAGATCCTCTACTTCTGGCTCCGGCTGAGACACTCGATCGGCCATCTGCTTCATATCCGTGGTAACACCCAAGAGCCGTTCCTGTAGCACTCCAATACTCTACTCAACTCGCGAATGTTTTATTTAACGAGCTGGGCTTGCTCATCGAACCGACTACTCACAGCATTGGCAAGGCAGCGTCAGTTGTGGCATCATAGGGACTAGAGGTCTGCAAGAACACATTCAAAGCAGCATTTGGTACTCTCACTCAATGTTCTGACTGACTAAGTGAGACATTGAGTAAAACGGATTTGGCATATGTGGTAAAGGCATGAGTAGAAAATTTACCGTATGAAGCGTATGAGTTTCGCGACCCAGTACTCGGTTAGTTATGCGCCGCATTGGTGACGTCACATTTATTGCGTGTTTGTTTTTTCGTTTTTCAATACACAAGACATAGAAAAATAAAAAGACATGGACTAATTATTATAAATATGTAAGTAATTTATTTATTTTATTTTCAATTACTGAATAAAGAAACATAAGTTTGTTTATTGTGTCTGAATTTTTAGCTATCATGCATCGTCCGCTGCTTCTGCTCTTCAAGCCATGAACTACGAGAATGCCGAAATTTTATCCGAGTACTCGAAACATTTACTCTGCATTCACTTATTCTCTCCGTTTCGGTTTCAATTTTACTCATTCCGCTTTCAATGAAAACAACACTCACCAATGCGCAATTGACTTCTTTGAAACCATTTCGGCACGCTGAATTGCGACTCAGGCTTGTTGTACTCAAATATCCGAAAATGTTAAGTGCATTCGTGCAGACCTCTAATATGGACGTCCTCGCTAGGCACCAGAGGTTTCCTTCATGCGCTTTTCCTCTGGCAAAACAATTTATAAAGTTTGTTGACGAATAACATCTGGAAGTTGAAATTCTTTTCTAACATTGTTTTCCCTTCCGAAAAATTTTTATTTCGCTCGCAGCATTTTTAGTGCGATTTTATCTTGTATTTGGACTAGGCTCAATTTCTGCACCATGGAAGTAGAAGAGATTTATGGTGTTGTCTGAACATAAAGTCCATTTTATTACCAACCTCTTACCGTGTCTCTTAAACCTGGTAATAACATAAGACCCAGTGTGACCAAATAGTTTTAAGAAAGAAAGAAACTGTTTTTTGATAAAAGGATTAATAATCGAAGTAAATTGCCCTTAGATGGTTACATTCCATATCATCAATAAGTAAAAGTTAAGCCCGCTTTACTGCACTTTTTAACGCGACTTTATCCTCGTGATAAGAAAATCGTTTTCCTCTTGGAATTGTCCAAATAATGGCCGATTCGTGGGGATCTTTGGTTGTCTCTGGCTTGGACGTCAAACTGCTCCTATTGCTGGTAAAGTCCCACAAAAAAGAAGGCGTCGGGGTGGCTTCATAAAATTTTATTTGTACCAGTTCTTAATTTAATTCGCGCCCTTCTGGCGTGACCAACTTAAGACAATTTATTCCTTAAATTTTCTTTCTATTTTTGCTCTCGAAAGATATCAATTCTTTTATTGCGCTTTGACTCACATCTGTTAATTTTGTTGATGTGGCAACTCTTTTACATTTTTCGCTTATATTAATACCCGCGAAAGCGAAATATCAGAAAGTTCTTCTTCGTCCTTTTTTTTCTTGGACATTGTGCACTAAATTAGGTTCAATCAAGTGGCCCATATGACACCAAGCACGTGCTTGTCCGTGTTAGGTATTAGTATACGCGAAAGATGAAAATATAGAAAAGGAATACGAGGAAGTGACTACTGTCGTACAGCCGCCAGATTGCTTGCTTGCATGCGTACTAATTGGGTTAGTATTATTGTTTTTAGTTAAGCTCGGTATCCAGTTCTTAAAGTTGTCACGCAGCGGAAAAATGTTTATTCTTTTAATGTGTGACCGCTCCTTTTACTTGTCTCTTGGCAATTTTTGAGCGCCAATGATGCGGTCGTACTTTGTTGACACCCGGCAATATGTGAAACAATAGGCACGTTCATCTTTTGATGATATTAATAGTTGTCCCTTAGCTATTGCATTTCGGCTGCGTCGCCTGTCTTGGACAGCTCCCAGTACATGTGGAAGGAACTCGGATGATTGGAATTGAGTTCCGCATCCCGTTCAGGAAGAAACATAAAGGCATGGAGGAGAAGTTGCGATTAGCTGTACCAGTTGCATAACAATACGCAATGGTGGACCATTTATGATTGTCCTCTGCATTCTTATTATTATTTTTATTTTTATATTTTCGTCCCATGTCTCTTTAATGCATGTTTATGTAATTTCCAAAGTATTGTATTTGCCTCCAATAAATTATTTATGGCTGTATTTGCTCTTTTAACTCCTGAAATCGACTTTTCTACGCCTTATTGTTCGTGGCGGGATCCATACTTTGAAATATGTGAAGGGCAAAGCGAGAGGCAAACATCGGAGACAGTCTGTTTTATTAAAATGTTTATTCTTTTCCTCGACGCGTTATGGAAATACTAAAAGTGCCCCTTCAAATAATCTCCTAAATCTTGAACCTTTCTAGTATTTTCGATTCTGAACTGGATACCGCGCTTCGAAACAGACCTCGGGGACAAGCTGTTCCAAACTATTTGCCTCCGCTCTCTCTCACTGCTTTGGAACAGTTTTCTTCTGTCTGGATACCGTGCTTTAGGAAGACTATCTACGTTTGAAATTATTGTGTACAAATCATTATAATTTGCACATAAAACTCTAAAGGGTTCATGCAATTTAAAGGTAATATAGTAGTATTTCTACTCGGTACGTAAGTAATTTTTGATCGGTTTCTTTATATGGGACTTTGATGCTTTCCGAAAATTGAGCTTATTATAGTACCAGGCCTAAGTATGTAATGTGCAGTTAATACAGTTCATACAAATGTCCATATTGTTCCGTTGAAAATACTCAATGAGAATAGGCTATAACGACGACAATCTTAATACAACGATTTTTTCACAATCACCAATACAAACAAGCGGGCCCCGTTTTTGTGTGTACTTTTGGCTTTACGTATTAATATTTCATTTCAGATTTTAAAATTTTATAGAACAGAAATAATAAATTGTGAAGTTACACTTCCACAAAACCTTATTGCCCTTCGGAACACGATAACTTTACACAACGAACTAAGTTTAACGAGTTGCAATTTCTCCATTTAATAGTGATTACAAACACTTAATTCCTGAAACTTTAATAGAACAAATGTATTGAACATCTAAGGCAATATTCATGAAAACAAAATTCGTTCGAAGATTTTTTATTGATAATAAATAATCATCATATAACAAATTATAACTATTACACATTTTAGGAAATTACACGTAGGGCTGTGTATAGAGCTTGGAGGACAACGTATATTTAAAGAAACAAGCGTGTTCTTTAAGGCTGTTTTGCTTTGGTCAAAAAGGCACATTGGAACAAATGCAGGACAATCGCAATAACTATAACAGCAGCAACCATGTTTCATCTCTTTCACACACAAAAATGCACCGTAATTTTAAACTTCTAGCTGATCCACAATTGGTAAAATGCGGTGCCAAGCTATATCGCTACGACGGTGTTGTGCCAGGTGACCCGACCTACCCAACAGTAACACCAAGAGATCCACGCAACCCGCTTATTCGCATTCGTACCAGACCGGTTGATCCACTCATGCTGCTTATACCTAGGTAAGATTATAATTAAATATAAATATAAACTAACTCTTAAAACATCACACGCAGGTTTGTAATTGATTCTGATTACGTTGGACAACCGCCTGCTATTGAAGTTACTGTTGTCAACCTGAATGACAACATTGATCGGCAGTTTCTGTCAAGCATGTTGGACAAGTGTGGAGCTTTCGATGAAATAAATATTTATCACCATCCTACAACAAACAAACATATGGGCATTGCCCGCATCGTGTTTGAAAGTACCAAGGGAGCCAGACAGTTCGTAGAAAAATACAATGAAAAGTCGGTGATGGGAAAGGTATGGTAAATGTCAATTTATTTGTAATCAAACCCTAATATGTTTACTTTAGATACTAAATGTGTTTTGCGATCCTTTTGGTTCTATTTTAAAAAAAACTCTCGAGAGTCTTACAACCCGAAGTATGGGGAAGCCTATAACTGGTACCAATGTATCTATCTATTCCCAGAAAGAGTGTGATTTTAATCAGAGCTTTACTGAAGTTGACTCCTTGGATCATTCAAATTATGGGAACAATCCATTACAAAAGATTCTTGATGTTGGAGTACGCTGTAGAGAACGTAATTGGGATCGCGGCAGAGATAAAGAGAGAAATCGTCATTTCAAGGATCGCAGTCGACAGTCATTGGAAAAAACGTATAGTCATGAGCATCGAGTACGGGAAAAGCATTCCTCTTTTTTTAAATATGATCGACATTATTATAGACAACGGTCTAGAGATAAAAGCCCTGAAGTTCAGAGAGATAGAACATTTTTTGGACGAGAGCGTGACTATCACCGGGAAAGAGATGCAATTCGGGACCGAATAAGATCCCGAGATCAATTAAGAGGAAAAAAAGAACAAAGATGTACTTCCCCAAAAGAACGAGATTACCGAGACAGAGATTGCAAACGGTATTCCGAAAAAGATGTAAAAGACCGAATTAGTCTTAAATATAATAATCGGTACTGTCATGAATTTTCCGAAACTGATAACATCTTTTCAAATTTAAAACGAAATCAAAACTATTCTGAAGCTTTAGGATCTACTTTATCTACTGGACACTATAGGTACAATAGTTATTCTTGCTCATCGACAGAAAATATTCAACCACGGGATATACATAAAAAATGCAATGCGTCTCTAACTAACGTCCATGCCCAATTAATTCCACAAGCACCTCAAGAAGAGGAAGAAAATTGGGACGATGTGAATTTAAAACTCGAAAAAACTATTATAGCGTCATCTGCGCAAACTGTGGCCGCGAAGAGTAAATCGCCCAAGTCGCTGAATTTTGAATATGAGTCAAAGGAAAAAACTGAAAGAGAAGAGAGTTTAGAAGCCGAAAATGTAGATTTAGATACTCGAATAGCATTAATATTTAAAGGGAAAACATTTGGAAATGCACCACCATTTCTTCAGATGGATAGTAGTGACTCCGAAACAGATAAAGGCAAGCAATTTAAATCTATAGACATTAATTCCGATTCCAATAACTCAGAGAATAAAACAAAATTAATCCATAAAAGTATATTAGCTGTACAACCACAACATGGGGCAAGTGATATTTCAAGTGACGATGAAATCCTTGTTAAGAAAAACAGTTCTAAAATCGGTTTTACAACTCAGAACGACAAAAATGATGACAACATGTCATTATCGAGCTTATCTTCTCATGACGATGCGACCCAAGATATATTGGCTTTGGAAGATGGGACACCTATAAAGCATACTATATCCTCGTCCTATATATATCAAAATCCAACTAATCAACATCCCTATTATTATCAAGCTTCAGGCTATGGACACTACCCTTCCACTCTCCCACCGGATTCTGGCTTAACCAGTCGATATTTGTCAAACGCCGCTTATATGCAGCCGGTTTATTTGGCAGGCGTTACTCCATTTAGTTTGGACCCATATGACAAAGCATTTGACTATCAATATACCAATTCAGATCAGAGTGATGAAATGACAACAAAATTAAAACAAGTTATAACCTATATTGTGGAAGAGTTAAAGCAAATCTTAAAACGAGATGTAAATAAACGAATGATTGAAGTGATAGCTTTCAAAAATTTTGAAGCATGGTGGGATGACCATTCATTAAAAGCTCGTTCTCAAACTGTACTGGACATAACTGAATCTGCGTTAAATTCTTCCTCAAATGTTCAAAAAGAGACCGTTTGGAATGAGAAAGCTCCTGATATTAATCAATTCATTAACACACAACGTGAAATTTTAGATTTTCAATCATTTTCAAGTATAGGTTTAAGAGCTGCAATGCCTAAGCTGCCATCTTTTCGACGTATTCGAAAACATCCTAGTCCTATTCCAAGCAAACGGCATTCAATAGATGGAGATCTTAGCGATCAAGAAGAAATGGTACAATGTTCGGACTCTGAAAAGGAAGATTCTAATATAGGCAGCTCTGATGTTTTACGTTCCAGTTTGAAGGAGAGCATTTTAAGTCAAGATTCGCTGCCACCTGTTGTTAATGTGAAAAGAAAGGAAAGTATTTCAAGTTTCTTTTCGTCTTCGTCATCATCTAGTGAAGATGAAAACGAAATCAATGATTGTGGTGGAGTTGAGAGAAGCAGTGAGGACGATAGCCTTGAAGAAGAGCATCATCAAAAAATTCGAACCCAACGTCAAAAACTTACAAAAAATAAAGGTCGTTTAAGTCTAACACCTATTAAAAATGTTACAATTAATAATGTATACTCCGATTCTGATGAGGACAAAAAATTAAATAATCAATTTGGCTTTACAAGGCGTTGCCGCACGAAAAAAATTAATATTTATTCCGATACAGATGAAGATAGTGAAAATAATAAGATAATTTTATCTTTTCCCTCTGATCTCGAAGATATCAGCAAAGATAGTAGTTTCGGAATAGGGGAAAATGAAAATGACACCACATTCGTGTCACCAGTTAGGGAAACACAACAAATTGAAGAATGTCGACGCTCTCCTACACCTGTTCCTCCACCAGATTACAATGAAGAGGACATTGGAAAGATAGATGATTATAAACAAAAATATACTTTTGAATATGATCGAATTTACAGCGACTCGGAGGAAGAGCGTGAGTATCAAGAGAGGAGGCGAAGAAATACAGAGTACATGGCTCAAATTGAAAGGGAATTTTTGGAGGAACAAGAGAGGAAGAACGAAAACCATTTAGATGAGCACCGCAAGATGGCTTCGGTGGATAGCCAAACATCACCGCTCCATGAACCTGCAGAGAACCCCGTTATTCCAAGACTTCAATCAATTATATTATTAAATAATTTAAATGAACAAGATGTAAAAAAAAATAACCTGCAAAATGATATTTGCGATGAAATAGTTCAGAAATTAGGATATATTGATAAACCAAATTTGAACAATGACGACTTCAGTTCGTTACAACCTTGCGATGACGATGCTCACAGTTACAGAAAATTATGCACAAATACCAATGAAGAAAATCAATCACCGGCCTCGTCAGACGGAGGCTCTAGTCAGGCATCACAAGCAAGCCAAGTTGCGTTAGAACATTGCTACTCATTGCCGCCACAGGCGCAGTTTGTTTTCTCCAGCCCATGTCTTAAAATTAATGATCAGAGCACAAATATGTTAAATTATAATCCGGAAAATAATATGATTGGTGTTGGCCAAATACGATCAGGGCCAGGCAGACCCCGAAAGGATTCTAGTCGTGCTCAAAGAAAAAAGAAGGATATAATCCCTCGACAGACGAGTGTAAATATGAAAATAGAACCAATTAAAAACTCGCTTGCCGAGCTAGCACGACAAACAACAAATTTTGTTCCACATAAAATTTATAAAGCTCGTGATCAAAATGAGGAAATGGTTATTTTATACACATTTCTTACAAAAGGAATTGATTTAGAAGACATTAATTACATAAAAATGAGTTATTCGGAACATTTGCAAAAAGAACCATATGCGTAAGTATTGTTATTATACAAATGATTCAATATAGTAGTGCCTCTTTTTTCTAGAATGTTCCTAAACAATACGCATTGGGTAGATCACTGTACAACAGACCGCGCATTTTGGCCACCTCCGCCTAAGAAGCGTAGAAAAGATGACGAACTAATGCGTCATAAAACTGGTTGCGCCCGGACTGAAGGCTTTTATAAATTGGATGTCAGAGAGAAGGCCAAACACAAGTACCATCATACCAAAGCAAATACAGAGGATGCCCACAATGAAGACCGTATTGAAGATCCTACAGCACTTACCAATCATCATCATAATAAAATAATATCCAAAATGCAAGGCATTTCCCGAGAAGCGCGGTCAAACCAGAGACGACTTTTGACCGCTTTTGGTTCTATGGGCGAATCTGAGCTTTTGAAATTTAATCAGCTCAAGTTTCGGAAAAAACAGTTAAAATTTGCAAAGTCGGCTATTCATGACTGGGGGTTGTTTGCAATGGAGCCTATAGCTGCAGACGAAATGGTTATTGAATACGTTGGTCAAATGATTCGACCTGTCGTTGCCGATTTAAGAGAAACAAAATATGAAGCGATTGGAATTGGTAGCTCTTATCTATTCCGGATTGATATGGAAACTATAATCGATGCTACTAAATGTGGAAATTTAGCTCGATTTATTAATCACAGTTGCAATGTAAGAACGGATGCTTGTCATGCTGAATATTTAATATTACAATTTTTAATATGATTTTTATTTAATTTCAGCCAAATTGTTATGCGAAGGTCATTACCATTGAGTCTGAAAAAAAAATTGTTATATATTCAAAGCAACCTATAGGCATTAATGAGGAAATAACGTACGATTATAAATTTCCGTTGGAAGAAGAAAAAATACCTTGTCTATGTGGAGCCCAAGGATGCCGGGGTACCCTTAACTAAAGGTTAAAATAGTACACCTCCTATAAATCGTTTACGTTGAAAGTTCTTGACAAATGAAAATTGATTGTGTTAGTCAGACACAGATAAACATATATACAAATACAAGTTATATTTATTTAACTTTCAATTCTCCTGTAAAAAAAAAAATCCGTAATTGTATGAGTAATAAGTTTTATTTAATTAATAGAAAGATTTTAATTAAATTACAACAGTCGTTTAAGAGTAATATATATACATATATAAAGCTACAGACTTCTATATATTAATAACATTAAGAATAAATACTTGATATAAGGGGGATATACTTGTAAAGCAAAATTTTAGTTTGCTTCGAAAATTGTTAATTTGAAGAATATACTGGGAAAAGTTATATTAACGGATTCGAACTCGCAAGTGCCTCAAATCAAGCATGAATACGTGGTCTACAAGTTTAACGTAGCCGCATCAAAATATATATATCTAAACGTAGTTTTGTGCTCTAAAAATTGTTTTGTTTTTATCTAGGTTACGGAACCGATTCACAAAAAACTGAGAATCGAAGTGAATCTAAAAGTATTTTTTAGGTTCAAAGAAGATTAACGTAATAAAGATCGAGGAGCTCCCGCATATACTCAATAAGCCCCCTATTTTCCAAAATTTAGTTCATACAATTTTTTTATATTATCTCTATCCAAGGTTTTAAGATTACAAAATGTTGACGTTTACATGTATGTATATCACCCCCACGCACTAAGAAAAAACTATTTCAAAAATGATCTATCGTGAAAACTAGATTTAGGTGTAATTTGCATGTCCAACTGAGCTTGAGCAATATTTTCCAAGGCTGACTGAATTTTTTCCAGTAAAAGCTCTCCTTTTTGTACCACAATTTCAAGTTGAAGAGCGGTTTCTTGATTTTCCATTTCTAGCCTCTTAAGACTAGAATTCTGTAACTCAATGGAACTGTCTTCATTTGGTAACGATTCTATTAAGGTGTCAATATCCTTGGCACATCTTGCAATTAATTGCGCGAATAGCTGAGCATAATCCTCTTGAGGTTGAGTAGAAGTTGGCGTTTGCGATCCAGTTCTGTCGAAATTGGCAAACTTACTTGGGTAAGATGTTTGTTGAATAACACCTATTGCATTGCAAAAGTGCTCCGCTTGCTGCAAAGTAAAACATTTCATCTTTCATTTCGAGAAATTCACAAATATTTGGATCTACCTGGTTAACCGTGTCTTGCAGCTGCGTAAGTCTGTCTGCCATTTTAGTGAAACAATAGCATCAGCGTTAAAGTAAATTTTTGAACGATATTTTTATTATCGGTAATATATATATAAAATATTCCATTGTTTCTGGTTATAATTGAAAACTCGTATATGATGTTTCCACTGTGCAAGCATTTACTTTCATACTCGCTTTCAAAATTTTGCGTGCGCAATTAAAATATATTCTGCTTGGGACCCAGTTAGACAAGCAAAATGAAGAAAAAGGTAGATATGTTTTTAATAGTAATACTTAAAAAAAGTCTAAAGGACTTTATGTTGGTCTATAGCATTGCCTTTGTATTAATTCCACAATAGAGATGAAAGGCAGAGGACCAAAATCATTACGTCTTCGCCGCCCAAAATCCTTTGGGCATGTATCGGCATTGATAATATTAATGAAGTTACACTTCGTGGGTTAAATCTAATATTTTCTACATCATTTCTACTAGGAAATCTTTCACTCTAGCCATATATTTTGTCCCTTTCAACTTGTCGTTCGAAATATATGAAATAAATTTATTTACTTTCTTTTACAAAATTGTAGGTGTGTTTGGAGAAGGGTTTTTTTTTAATATAAAACACTCGATAAGAAAACACACTAAGAAACTATTCACGACGTGCGTAGCTGTCTTGGCAGAATTGTACATTAGAACTAGTTACAAGAGACTTAAACATAGCTTGCGTGATCAGATTAAATGCTCTGTCACTGAAAGCCCGTAACAAGAGGGAGAGAGAAGAGTGACGGGATCACACTGCTTCTGGAAAATAAGCCCCGTTTTGGCGCTTTTAAAGTAACGCAGCAAGAATATCAGACGGCCTTAGCTCGGGAAAGCGTTGAAAACGCTGAGGGCTCGTCGACATGTAGAAGCATGTGGCGATCCTGACCACACGACTGGCTTCGGTCGTCACTGCGGCAAGAGCCCGTGGAATGATGGTGGGCTAAGCAATTGACTGACCAGTAATTGAAGGCATCAGGAGAAGTGGTAACTCGTGTGGAGAAAGAGGAAATCCTATGGATCGGATCGGATAATTGCCTTGCAGTATCAGGAGGAATTGGAACACTGAAGGAGCAGTTGCTTGGATGCAACAAAGTGTGATGCCGACCGTGGCACGTGAAGCACTTGTGGGCGCTTGTGTAATTACGGAGTGGATGTTCGCTTGCAAATCAATTTAAGCACAACTACTTTTTTCGGAAGTAAAGCGACCTTCTGTCGTCATCTGCAGGAAGCGTGGACATATGTTGTATGGTTTTTTTTTTAAATATAAATAGCATCCTTTGGATATTAGAACGATCCTTGTAATGAAGGATTTCAGTTTTCGTGGTGACACGTCGCGCACTTGGAGTTGAGATACTTTTGCTTTACAAAAATCATAACTCTTGAACCAGTTGAGATATTTTTATATTTTCTTTTATATGAAAACAAATTTTAAAACCTTTCGATTCAGTGGTCACACAATATTGTGTGATAAATAGTAGATTTTATAATCGAAAATTAAAGTTTTTTGGGGCAGTTTTCTCAGCTTTTATTCAATTTTAAACAATACTTCTCGTTTGTTTTCTCTTCAATGATAATATGCTGCATATTAAATGTTTTAAAAACAAACATAAACAAATTTTGAAGGAAAAAAAAAATTGGTTATATTTTATTTATTTTATCAATTTCCAATTATTTATGCACTTTTTGTTAAAAATAATTATTCAAGCTTACATAAATTAATATTGTTGATACAAAGTCTGGAGTTGAAAAACAAGCCGCCAATACAGGAAAAATGTATGCCCGCCATACAATTTCGTGCTGCGCAGCTACTGTGCTTGTATCAGCGCATTTTTACGCTGAGTTGAAAGTATCTTTTGCTTTGGAAATTCGGGGTGGCAGTTCGGGGCAGCCGATCTTCTTTGAATATGATAAAGAACATATTCAAGAACAACACCTCATACGCCAAGCCCATCGAGGGTTGTCGAGACATTTTTAAAATTTAATCAAAGTTGAAAAATAGGTGAAACAGGTATGCATGAACATGGAAAAAATATTATAATTTTATTCTACCTTTGTTTTACTGAGATTTGATTACCCTTTCTATAGAGACCATAAACAAGCCGATCGATTACATATTTTACCTAAAAATCGACCGCAAAGTCTGCATTTTGCAAAAACTCTACCTGCTTTTTTTGCAGCCCAAAAAAGGTTCAACTTTGAACACCTGTAACTTCTTAAATATTTAACCGATTTGAATAATTTTTTGGATTCAGCCCTTTTGAACTATTACCTGTGCGACGCCCAGTTGCCAGAAAGATACATTTACTATACAAAAATCCAATTTTTCATGACAACGGATCGTAAAAATTGTTATTGCATTCGAAAGGTGATAGTTCAAAAGGGCTGAATCCAAAAAAATATTCAAAACATAAGATACTTGCAATTGTATAGCGGACATGTATTTTTCCTGTATTGGTGGCTTCTTTTTTATTTCCTGACTTTGTAAGGACACTTAATGATATGAAATGAATGTATGATGAATAAATCGTAGACAGCGCCTCCCCTCAGTAACAGCCCGTGTCATTCAGGTAAGCCAGGATGGCATTCACTGTCTGCCTTCCCACTTCCCCAAGTGACTCTTGTTGGTATTCTCCGAAGAGATGCGCTCTTATCTGGTTGAAAGCCGGGCAGTGACACAGTAGATGCTCCGTTTCTCCTGCTCGTCCGATTCTTTGCAGCTTCTGCACTTTGGGTTATAAGGTAGGCCCATCTGATGTCCGTTTTGCTCTTGGAGATCAGCTCTGTAGTCCGTCTCCTGTTATGTTCAGGCCAGCATAGTTTCGATCTATTGTGATCTGCCTTCTTCGACCATTCCATGCTGGCTAGTAGTTTGAAGTGGTCGTGAATTTCGGCCTGAACCGTGTTTAGAGATGGTTAAATTTCTGTTGTCAGTGAGATTTCTTCTGACCCTTTCCTGGCCAGCTTTTTCGTTGCCGGGGATGTCGTTTTGTCCGGGTACCCAGGCTATCTGTACCCTGTTGTTTTCCGCAAGTTTGTTAAGTGCCTCCTTACATTTGGCCACTAGTGTATATATAGTCCAAGCAGTTGCGAGAGATTTAATGGCCGCTTGTCTATCCGAGTATATCCTTACCTTGGTATTCAGGAGGTCTGGGCCCAATGACAGTTCAGCTGCTTTCAATATTCCGAGGACCTCCGCCTGAAATACTGCTGCTGACCCTGGGTTTCGGCGAAGATTCCGGCCCCTACCCCGTCGCCCATCTTTGAGCCGTCGGTGTAGAGCGATACTTCATCTGGCTCGGTTACGCTCACTCTTTTTCACTATTCTCTTGTGGGATATATTGTGGTATATACATTGCCGAATCGCATTTCGGTTGCCATATAGTCTGTTTTTTCTGGTAGCCGATAGTTTATTTCGTTCAGAATCTAACAGTTCCCGGTGTGGTAGTTCTTCCAGCTCTGGCTTCCCTTCAGTCTTACCGCGCTTTGTGCCGCTGTGTTCCTGATAAAATGTTCTATCGGTATAATGTTTAAAATGGCATTCAGCCCTTCCGCGGGGCACGTTCTTAGTGCTACCGTGGCACCTGCGCATGTCGATCTCTGTATGCCAGTGAGTTTCTGTATGCTCTAGTATGCCCGTATGTGAGTATGGGTCTTACAACCGCTGTGTAGAGCCATATTATTGTCTTGGGGTTGATGCCCAGATTACCCGAATATCTTCCTACAGGAGTAGAATGCAATGCTTGCTTTCTTCACTCATTCGTTGATGTTTTTGCATGATAGTTTCGTATCTAGTATCACTCCCATATACTGTGCTTGTTGTGATAGCTCTAACTCTGTACCATCTATCTTTGGTTTAATAATTCTAGTGATCTTTGTTCTCTTAGTGAAGAGCTTGGGGTTACTTGGGTTTATGCCCAAGCCACAGGCTTTTGCCCGTTGGTTAAGTTTTTTCAGCGCCCTAGTCATTAGTTCGCTGATGACGTCCGGAAATGGTCCTGAAGCGAGTAGAAATACGTCATCTGCGTATGCTACCAGTTAAACTCCTTCGATATTGAGTTCGCTCAATATGTCGTCAATGTTAATCAGCCACAGCATCGGAGACAGAACTTCTCCCTGAGGTGTGCACCTCTTGGCATATCTCGTATGATGAGTGTCACACAGTTCGGCTGTTATCCTCCTGCTCGTTAGCATTGAGCCGATCCATTTTCTGATGCCTTCTTCAACACCAATCTTGTTAAGGAAGCTCAGGATGGAATCTGCGTTTACGTTATTGACAGCGCCTTCTATGTCTAAGAAGGTGGCCAGCGTGTAGTATTTATAGACCAGGGCCTTTTCTATGTATCCCATTACTTCGTGTAGTGCTGTCTACGTGGATCTACCTTTCCTGTATGCATTCTGTGCTTTGAAAAGGTTTTTCTCAATTCTTCCCTAATATGGATGTCTAGTATCCGTTCCATCGCACTATGGTCCATCCGACCACTTTTCTTGGCCAAATCCATTTTTTAAAAGTTAACCAAATAATGTGATTTTGGCCGCAATGGATAAAGAATAGTGTGACCATCAACGAAGCATACCCGAAATATTCATAGGTGGCGCTCCTTCCTTCTTGCACCCTCCAAAGGCAGCTGTTTCGACGCGAACAATCGGACAGAGTAAGTTCCGAAAATATCACAATTCTCAAATTAAAAAAAAAAACTCTATAAAAACACAATACCTGGTAAAAATTTTGAAATGATTTTGAATCAGTGGGGCTTGTACTATGTGTTTTGTATTGTCAAATGTTTACAATCGCTGTTATGTTTTTTAAGTTTGGTATTAAAGTGTTGTCTAAAATATTTAAAGTCTTACTTTAAATGCAATTTTTCAAAGACTATATAAAGTGAGTCTCACGTTGATACGTATTGTGCGTTGTAAAGCAATTAATATTTATTCAATTGCACATAGTGAGAAATGCCACATTTGACCACATTTCTTGATTTTTGTAATAAAAGACCACATCATTTTGTATAAAAACGCCTACTAAAAAGCTGTAATAATGTCTGTGTACTCATGCTAACTGACAAATATAAAATCAAATTAATTAAATATAGTAATTTGGGTAAGATACAATCTTTAAAGAAAATGCAGAAACGTGTACAGTGTTAAAATTAATTTTTCATACAAATATAGGCAAAAATAGCACTATTCCATAAAATTTATTAAATATAGTTAAAATTACATCATCTTAGGGTAACCAAAGTTTTATAAATTTATCTCAAAAATTTTCCTATCGTTAGTATGAAAGGTATAGTATATAGCTTTCTGATCCGTATAATTTAATTCAGTAACATTCTATAAGTACAAAATTACGATTGGTAAATTTCAAGTTGATATTTTTTTAAATAACGTGTCATTAATTTTGGCAAATAAAAGAGGTCTGCTGGACCATAGCATCGTTTTTATGAGGAATGCGCTCAGGGTGAACGGCCAGTAATCCTTTGCTTGGATGTGTCCTTTTCGTCCTGATTTTGGTATGAATACTCCTGTTCTTCAGCTTTGACTTTACAATTTCTCCAGATTTGTTCCAGTCTGTGTTGCGGGGATTGCGCTTCGGTGCCGTTCCATTTGGAGCGATATATCCAGGACCTCTTCCCATTCTTGAAATTCTTCCGTACTCGTCTTAGTCTCCTCGGCCCATTGCATCACCCTGATGAACGCTTCAGGGGGTGCTGGTGCTTCATGGGCCATGTATCCGGAGACTATCAATAGGGCTGTACCGACTGCTACTTCAAGCCTGGCCCCTGCTAGGTTAATCTGCACGACGGTCGGCATTATTGCGGTGTGGTGTTGGGGGTGTCGTCGTCAATAACCAAGTCGTCCAGCAGCTGCTTGGTATCGTTGCCTTCGTCTTCGAGATTATCATCAGGCTCGGTTAGGAAGATCTTTATCTTTGCCTTCTTGATGCCGTACCGAACCTTGTAGTGTGTCTTCTCTTATGTGGAAGGCATTGCTTGTCGATGAGGAACAAGTACGGCTGGCTTGTCCTCATCTCTCGCTCTGCCTACAAGATGGCCCAGTCTGCCATGCCGACATCCTGGTTTAGGGCTCTTTGAGTTTTGAGCACCCTGTCGTGGCTCGAGAATCCCTTAGGCAACCAGGTACGAGCTCTGGGCCTTCTCGGGATATCCGTGGCGGGGACGAGCTTTAGGATAAGCCTTTTCCATGCGTTGCTAATTTTAGCAACGCACTCCGTTAGGAAGTCCTTTGAAGACTCGTCCTCGCATCTGATCACCCGTTGCCCTCGAACCATGTCTGAGGAGTCAAAGGATGGTGTCGGACCAGCTGGCTCAGCTAGTATTTTGTCTCGTCGTTGACGTTGTCCACCAGTGCCATGGTTAGACTGTCTCTAGCCACTGTCTCTAGCCACCTCGCTCAATTTCTTCGCTGGCTTCCTTTGCCCTTTTCGGGGCGCTCTCACTCACTTCTTGTGAGTCGTTGCGCTTCGATTGGGGCGGCTGGAACGCTCCCTTTCATATTGTTCGAAGTCCTCGATCACTGCCTGGAATCGGGCTTTGTCTTCGGCATCTCGCTGGTCAGCTTTGCCAGAATGAAACGGGCTTTACTGGCCTGCGATTTCCTCTGCTGATGGGAAATCGACTTTGGCTTGTCGTTTCCCCCCACCCTGGCGTGGCTCGCCTTGGTGGTTCTTTTAGTCTGTTGTGTTGTCGTTTTGGGAGTGCTCGACGGAGTTATTGTCTCATCATCTGAATGCAACAATGCATCTTCGTCGATTTCGGAGATGTTTTGGGGTTTTACCTTCCATGCAGTCCGAAGCGGATTTTTGTTTGTAGTCTTTGAAGAGGGTCCACCGTAGCTTCGCCCCTAAGCCACGGCAAGGCTTGTTCCGACCCAGGGTTGCCCGGCCTTGGGAAGACTCCGTTCTAACACAGCTGGATTAACCCCTCAGCTGCAAACCGAAAGTTAGAGGGCACGGGTCGCTTTACACGCCTGACTTGAGGGGAGGTCGTTTTAAGACTTACCCAGGACTCGGTAGGTAGGAGGAGTCATAGGAGATGTAGGATGGGGGATTCACAGGAAATTTCCGCTCGCATTAGCCGTACCCTAGTACGTTTCCAGGAGGTACCGCGCGGAGGACACTCTCCGAGGGAAAGGTGGTGTCTATCAGATTATTAATCACCTGCGAGTCGACTTGATGCACCAGTAGAGCCAAGGAATATACATCAGCAAATACTATGCCGATATTGCCTTGGTCTGAAGCACCCTTACCACCCTACTACAGGTAATACAATTGCAAATATGAAAATGAACGGACGAGTTTTTTTCTTGCGCTCTCGTTTTGTGTTTTTTTTTTATAAAAACAACCGGTGTTTTATCCTAATCTTTGATTTTGTGATTAATAAAGATCCCGTTCACTTCGTGTGCATGCAGCTATTCTGTTTTGTGTATTTAATGATTATTAATTTCACATTTTAGTTGTGCTGCTAGTGTTTGCTTTTCATTTGTTGCATTCCTCTATGTGCCTCTCCGTTTAGCTTGCGCCGTCGCGACAGCTAAGCGAAAAGCTTGCTCCCACGCTCATCCGCTCTCTCACTCTCCCGTTTTTTCGGTGCAGCTGCACTCTTATCTCTCCTTACGCAAAGGTACAGTGGTAAGTCCAAATAATGTCAGCTATTTTCTGTGTCGTTAAAACCTGTAAAAAGGCTATGACCTCTGCTGATATTAAAATCGGCTACTGGCTGTGCGACAACATTATGCATGTCAAGTGCATTGGTGTTGGGGCTCGGGCGGTAGACGATGTAAGAAAAAACATCGGTCTGCGGTACTGTTGTGAGGCCTGTCGCGATGTTGAAAGGCAGATGATGTCCTTTATGCGGCAAACCAAAAACGGTTTTAAAGACGTATTATTGAGTTTTCGTAAAACTCAAGATATGTTCTTGGAGCTGTATACTCAATTTAATAGCCTTAAGCTATTAAATGAGTCTCCTAGGCACAAAAAATCCGCTACTGGTCGGCAGCATCTAGACGAATCCCAACCTCCAGCGGTCGAACAGCAGCCTCCAGCGACACAGCCCTCGACCTCAGAACCGAATCCAAGCGTCTTGAGATTGAGTAGCAAGAAAGATTCGGCCTCCGAATGTGCTGCTGGAGGGACTACGCCCCCGGTGATTTCCGCTATACCCCCTGGCGGGTCTCGAATACTGACCCCACAGAGCCCCGACATTTTATCTGCCCAGGGTGCTAGGCCCGGACTACCGGCCCATACTGGCAATGCGGACAATCAGTCTGTATCGCCAAAAGCCATTATAGCTGTCCCACCTACGAAACATATTTTTGTTTCGCGGCTTCTCAGACATCGGAAGATGTAATTGCCTTTATCCAAGGCAAAAGTTGGGCCGAAAATAATAAACTTAAGGTGGAAAAATTCAAATTTTCTTATGCTAGGGACATTTCGTCTTTCAAAATAAATGTCTCTAACGAATTTTTTGACACAATATGTTCGACCAAATTTTGGCCTGAATTCGTTGTCGTCAAGGAGTTCGAAGCTAAGAAAAAGAAACGGCGGCCTGTAGGAATAAGTCTTCCTAGGCCCGACCAGACCACTGCGCCCTCTACGTGTTCCGCTCCAAAAAACTCACAAATCCCCTTTCTATTTCTTATCAGAATGCAAGAGGTTTACGAAGTAAGCTTCCCAAATTGTATTCTGATAGTCTCTCGTTTGCTTCCCAAGTTATTGTGTTCACAGAAACCTGGTTAAAGCCGGAGATTCTGAGCACCGAAGTTTTTCCAGCTGTATTCACGACATATAGGCTGGATCGGCCTATCAGACGTGGAGGTGGTGTCCTCATAGCGGTTGACTCCACTCTCGCGTCTGAATTAATAACTTTCGAGGAGTGCAACGAGGTTGAATTCCTTTGTGTGAAGCTATCAGTCAATGGTAGCTCTATTTTTATTACTTGTTCCTACATTCCTCCTATGTCGGAACTTCCTATTTATTGGAACCATCTTTCCGCAATTCAGATGGTTTCCAATCGACCTTCGGATAGGGACCATTTAGTAGTTCTTGGTGATTTTAATATCCCAGGGGCTACTTGGTCCTCAACCAATTCCTCCAATACACTTTTTACCACCACACAGCATGATTTTATTTCTGGCTTGATCGACATTTCGCTGTCTCAAGTCAATCATGTACGAAATTCCCTAGAGGGCTTGCTTGATCTCTGTTTCGTCTCAGACCCGGCAAGAGTTAGTTTAGCCAGAGCGGCGCCACTGACGCTACCTGAAGATCCCTATCATCCTACTTTCGACGTGACTTTCGACATTGGGACTGAGTTACAGAATATTTCTGATCGTCCAGCCAAAAAAGTCCTCTGTTTTCGCAAGACGGACTTTGAACGGCTGAATAACTTCATATCTGATTTTAATTGGTCCGATCTATACAGGTACACTGCCATGGCTGAAGCCGTGGATATTTTTTACAGTTCCATGTTCCACAGTGTTACAAAAATTATTTGACTCGTTGTAAGGCCCAGTTTTTTGAAGACTGAAAACACTTTTATAATTATATTAACACCAAACGTAAGCCAATTACTCATCCTTTATCGCTTTCCTTTGAAAATACTACCGTAAAAAATGATCAGACAATTGCCGATCTATTTGCGCATGATTTTCAAACCACTTACTCTAATTCTACCGACTCAAATCGGACTTATTCTTACATCATGCCCAAGTCAAACTTAATTTTCAGTCCTAATTTAAACGAAAGCTCTATCCTTTCAGATCTTTACCGTGTAAAAACTGTTTATTCGCCTGGTCCCGACGAAATACCTGGCTGTGTGCTTAGGTATTGTGCCGACGCCCTGTGTAATCCGCTTCAAAAATGGTTTACCTTGTCCTTAGGGACCTCCCACTTTCCCCTTATTTGGAAGGAATCATTTCTTATTCCTCTCCACAAAAAAGGTAGCAAATCAGATGCCAATAACTATAGAGGGATCTCTAAGTTGTCGGCCATCGCAATACTTTTCGAAAAAATCATTGCTCCTCACTTGCAGCACCTGTGTAGATCAATTATTTCTCCATGCTAACATGGAGTTATAAAGCGAAGATCAGCAACTACTAATCTTTTGGAGCTCACTTCCTTCATAATAAGGGGCTTCCATTAAAATTTTCAGCCAGACGTAATCTATACTGATTTCAGTAAAGCATTCGACTCTGTCAACCATTCTCTGCTTGTTCGGAAACTCGACCTAATTTGATTTCCGATTGATCTTTTTAGTTGGATCTCAAGTTATCTGAATGGCAGGACGCTAGGGGTCCTATTTAAAAACACCTTATCTAACGTTCTCAGGGTTACTTCTGGCGTCCCGCAAGGAAGCCATTTGGGTCCCCTGCTGTTAACATTATTTATTAACGACCTGCCCAATGTTCTGACTAACTCCAGAGTACGTATGTATGCGGACGACGTCAAACTTTGCGTGCAATATACGGATGCCTCCTGCCAGTCTGATTTACAAACAGATCTTAACAATTTTCAAGCATGGTGCAGTGCAAATACCTATTAAACTTAAACGGCTCTAAATTCAAGCTTATGACATTCTCTCGTGTCGCTCCCAAGCTTGCAACTTACACGCTGAATTGCTGCTCTTTGGAAAGAATTGCTTTAGTTGACGATTTAGGTGTCCGTCTGGATCCTAAACTTGACTTTATTGATCATATTTCATGCATATTAAACGTTGGTCGAAAGAATTCAATGACCCGTACGTTACAAAATCTTTATATATTTCTTTAGTTCGTCCTATCTAAGAATATGGATCTTGCGTTTGGAGCCCTCAGTATGAGGTCCACAGTAAACGCCTTGAGTCGGTTCAAAAACACTTTTTATTTTTCGTTTTACGCGGCTTAAACTGGGATGCAAACCAGAGGTTACCTTCCTATTCTAGTAGACTCCTCCTTACTAACTTACCATCCTTATCCAACCGTAGAACCATGCTTGGCATTACTTTTATTTATAACCTTATCCACAGTGACGTGGAAAGTGCTGACTTGTTGGGTCAGCTTAACTTTCACGTACCGAGTAGAAATACTAGATCCTATATTCCCTTAGTGCTGCGCCATTGTAGAACGTCCTTTCAACTGCATGAACCCTTTAGAGTCTTATTAGTCAATTATAACGATTTGTATATAATAATATCAATCGTAGATAGCCTTCCTTAACTAAAAACGTTTCTAAAGAAGCGACTCCGGCCGGGGTGATCCTCAGCGGCCCAGAGGTCCTCACAGAAATTTATAATTTACTGAGACGACCAGGACATAACGGCCAAGTCGTCGAGAATTATTTGTGGCAAAATTAAGGGCGAGATTTGGCGCCCCGCCTGGCGGGCGCTCCCCTCTGAGACAGGCTTGGAAGACATTTGATTTGATTTGATTTTATTGGCTTCCTAACGCTACAAGTTTAGAACTTATAAATTAGAGCGATAGTCACAATGAATTACAATATATCTATCTGTCATATTACAACTACAACAAATTTGGTGCATAAAATATTCTTAATCTAACAAATTAATTTCTTATTACTTATATACCTATGTATTTAATTTAACCTAAACCTAAGTCGCTTTATTTAATTTAATTTATTGGGCTGTTTTGATTTGTGAGAGTACTTTTTCTTTAAACTGCGTAGCATTGCTAATTGTTTTAATATTATTCGGAAGCTGGTTCCATAATCGTATAGCATTAATGAAAAATTGTCTTTCGGAAGTCAGTGAACTGGGTCTTATGCATATTAAATTGTTTATTCGTCTAGAAGCAGTAAATGATAATTTTTCAAATAAATAATTTGGTTTTTTCGTATAAATTAATTAGTGAAGAAATGTCAATATTCTCATCTTTATCCAACCATTAAGTTCTACGTCAAAAATTTTATAGGCATAACCAGACACATGTTCCGTCCGTGGCAGATTAAATATATATCTTGCAATGCTATTAAAAACTATCTTTAGTTTATTATAGCTGATCGAGTCGCAATTTGAAAAAACTTCTAGTCCATAAAACAGAGAAGGAACTAAACATGTT